>CM077466.1:46339646-46525971 GCA_039654755.1 Calcarius lapponicus
CTAGTCCATGACTTATCATTTTAAATTTCCTGGTAACTTGAAGTTGTTTAGGGGATGCCTTCTTTAGATTCTCTCAGTGCAGGGATATAGTAATAGATCCCTTATGGAAATCGGGATTTGACAGAAAATGAGAGGGTGATTTAAGAAGAGAAGGTCTAATGATGAGAAGTAGCAACTGTGAAAAAGCTCTGAAGGAGGCACTGAAAAGCAGCAAAGTTATCAAAAAAAGAAAAATAAATTTTCTTTGTCATCAAAGAAATTATGGAATAACACTGGACAGATTTTCAAGCCACACTATGTCACAGCTTCTCTGTATTTTTTGGGGTGGTAAATTATTCATTTAGTAAATACCCACTTTTTGGAAATCTAGGTCATACCAGACATAGAGCAGCATGAGATCCTTTATTAATCACCTATATCCGATCATTACTCTCTCCCATTACAATAAAAAGAAGATAAAACCTTTAGACACAGATCTATTTTTCCTGGTAGATACATTAAACAATTAGGCAGTAATCAGGTGGGGTATTCAGAAGCAAAGCTATTGTGATTCCAGAGTTTTACTTTCAAAATCTGTCTAGCACTAAATTCCATCCCAAAAAACACATTTGGCCCTTTTCTAGGCATGCTGACTTTTCACTAAGAATAAACAGATATTTCTGAGTAAGTTGCAACACTTGGAAGCTATGAAGAACTATTTCTACCCTTCTGCCTCATTTCTCCCCTCCTTTGTTTCATTGTTCTCCCTCCCTGATGCCTGACCAGAGTAAATGCCTGAGTGTCTCATGTTTATTCACCAGGCTGCTGATGATAATCACCATGAAATCTCAGTAGCTTTCAGCTAGGGCAAGTGTTATTTTTTTAGAAAGCATTTCTATTCCAAGTTATTGCATATGATATCTTAGGCCTTGATCTTATGAAAATCATACTTGATGCCAGGAGTAGTCAGGCTGGTAAAGCCAAGCACATACATAAATGTTGGCAGGATTTGTTCATTTCCTAAGTGTAAGAGTGAAATAATTTAACAAATTGTGTCATACATGTAAAGAGTATTTATCAGGCTCACATGGAACAGCTGTTAATATTTTGGAAATGTAATCCATGTATCCATGTCAATATATGTGGATGTACACCCCAGGTGGACAGTTTTTGGAAACAGCCATCATGTGGTGTGTTGTAAAATAAGCTGGAATATGCTGTTTGTGTGTTTGGATGGGGTTAAAAATGTGGGGATTTTAGGACTGCATCTTTTCACAGTTACAGAAATAAAAATTCTTCCAGGTTTGTTACAGGAGCTCCTGTCTGCCACCTTGTGTGACAACATCTAAAGTACAGAATTGGATATTTAGAGGAAAACTAGTAGTAACAGTTGCCAGATTTTAGAAAGAAGTGCTGTACCTTCAGATCACTGAGGTACGGACTCCCTTGCAAACATACTCACCTGAGTGCTAGAAAAGTTCTTTGGGAGAGAAGGACCTGCACACGCACTGTAAATATGTGATAATAGAGAGACCAAATTGAAATATTTCTCTGCAGGAAAGTTAATAAATGAAATGCAGGTACCTGTAGTGCTAACAGATCACTGTCCTGATGTTAAATGAAGGGAACTAGAAAACTCTCATTGCCTCCAAAAAAGCATAAGGGGATCCTATCCCTTTATCTTGAAATTAATTAGCAGCATTATTTATTTTTTTTTTCCTACTGCTCTCTGGCCTATTTCTCTTAAGCCTGTGGTGATTAGGTATTGGTAATGTTTTGCCTGTCATAAACACTCTTTTTTTTCCTGTGTGGCATAGACTTTAATTTGCAATTTCTAATTCCATCCTTTCACAGTAAGCTTCTGCTGATCTGCTCTTTATATCTTGTTTTCAAAGTACTCCAGATGATATCAGCTGGATCTATTTTCCTGCCCCAAGATACATTTTCTGCTCTCACTGTTGTACTCCAAATGGACTCTACACCTCTTTACTTAGCTGTGTTCCCAACTGTTAGTCCTTAGAGCTACTGCCAGCATTTAATGGAGTTATATCCAGGACAGATAAATGAGAGCTGCAGAGTTAACTTGGCATTGAGATCAGTAGAAGAGTAAATGCACCATGCTAAGAACATTGAAACCCCCCTGATGCATGTAGATATTTAATTACCCAGACCTTAAACTTCTGAGTCCGCATAGATTTCAGTGGTGAGTTATCCCTCTAATTTAGAGTTGTGGCAGATAACTTCTGCTCATTTTACTTGCCTAATTAATCTAGTAAAGACAGTGGCACTTCTGGACTAAATAAGGTGAAATGTTTGGATACACTACAAAGCAGGTCAAGGGAGGTGATCCTGCCCCTCTGCTCAGCCCTGGTGAAACCACATCTGCAACGCTGTGTCCAGATCTGGGCTCTCCAGTACAAGAGAGACCAGCAGATCCTGCAGCAGGTCCAGCCAAGGGCAGCAGAGATGATGAAGGGAGCACCTTTCTACAAGGAAAGGCTGAGGGTGCTGTGCCTGTTCAGCCTTGAGAGGAGACCTCATCAGTGTCTGTCAGTATCTGAAGCAGAGATGCCAGGAGGATGGACCAGGCTCTGCTCAGTGGTGCTGGGCAACAGGGCAAGAGGAACGGGCAGAAACGGATGCACAGGAAGTTCCACCTGAACGTGAGAAAGAACTTGTTTACTGTGCAGTTACCACACACTGGAACAAATTGCTCAGAGAGGTTGTAGAAATATCTCAGTGGAGATATTTATGGACTGTCTGGACACAATCCTGTGCTATGCACTCAGGGGTGACCCTGCTTGATCAGGGAGATTGGACCAGATGATCCACTGTAGACTCTCCCAGTCTTACCCGTTCTCTGATTCTGTAAAAGAAACAAGTTTTTTTAAGTTACTTAGCTAATGACCTTTGTTCATTATCTAAACCACTTACCAATACTTATAAATGCAATTTAACAAATGTGGAATCAAAACCAAGATATACAATCTGAAATTAGAAAACTAATTTGTTCTGTATTTCTTGGTTTTAAAAGGGAAACATTTTTTCACCAGACTGAGAAAACTGTGGAAACTTTCTCATTGAATTGATAAAGGATTTACATATGATCTTGATAATTAATGTACTTAAAGCTCATCGTCAAAGACTTGAGACAATGTTGATATGAAGTACATAGGCATTTCTTATGCAATGTTATTACAGATATTTGTGCATGTATGCAGTGATAGATGCAAGGACCTTTTCTAGGGTGGACGTCACGTCACACTCCAACTTAAAAAGTTTATCTCTCTGAAGTTAGACATTTACTTCAATCTGCGACTAGATTGCCTCACCAGTCAATGGAGAGAAATAAGGGACTCTAAACAAAGAATTCTAAGGGACCTAAAAGGTCTTACAATCTTATGAAAGATGGGATAAACCACAAATTGAGAGTTCTCTTTCAGAATGGAGGGGAGTCTCTTCAGCTTGCCTGCTACTTTGATGTTTAGCTTTCCAGCAGCTGACATTTGAAGAAAGACCACCATTTTCTATGACAGTAATCACTTTTCACCAAAGAACTCATACCATTGGAATGAAACAGTGAGTTATTAAAAACTCTAGGAAATCCTCACCATCCTTTCAATCAGAGACTTTGGGAAGCACCATAGGAGGTTAAAGTGGTGTAGGAGTAGGGTGTTTTTATGGTGTGGGAAGGGTGGTTTCTGATCAAAGACTAGAAAATGCATCCATCAGTTTGTTCATCCCTCTGACTGTAGGAGATAGAATTCCTGCTTGGATACAAAATCCTTGCTGTGACTTCTGAGGAATGCTAGAAGATGAGAAAGTGGAGAAGAAACATTTCATTTGCTCAAAAAATGTTCATGTGGCTACAAGATGAACAGCACCTTGTAGAATCAATCCCCACATCATCAACCAATTTAATGAAGATTATTCCACGAAGCAATATATTCATTACTGCTGATCGAAATCTTGTGCCTGCTGAATGTATACTGCCAGACATTCTACTCCCCAGAATCACCCCATGCTATCATCCTACACTGAAAGTTTACACTTCTCGGTCTGCTCCAGTTTATATCAAATGGAGATTATTAAGTTATACACAGGGGAACAGGTGGGTGGAGCAGCTGGCATGAGAAGTGAGCAGGCCTGACAACAGAAAAAAATATCAGGGTAGATTGCAGCACAAAAATTTTTCCTAGGAAATTGCAAATTTCACAATCTGTTCATGAGAACTGATGGTATAGCTCGTGTGCCAGGTAACAAGTCTGGGAGACTCTAGACTTCACTGGAAGCAGACTATTCAAGACCTTCAAAGATCTTGTTAGTTTTGGCTTCAGTCTATTACACTATATCAAGCAATCCTACTCATTCTGGAAAGCAACTCTTTATGAATTTCTAAAGTAGATTGAAAAGGTCACAGTGGTTTTTCAGTCTTAATTGACTGTCTGACTGACTGACTGGTTTACTTGTATTTTTTATTGTAGATGAAACTTTTAAGATAGCTCTGTGAACTCTCAAAGCCATATAGAATTTGAGTGGTTTACCTTTAGTTTAATTCAGTGGCATGAAGAAAATGCCGTCTTGAACTGGTTCAAAAAAAGACCAGTTAAAGAAAGCTGCGCAACTAAAGAGGCTCCCCTGAATTGGGTACATTGTGGAGGGTGACCTAATGGAAGGAAGTATTACACATTCAGAAGTACTCAAAATTTAGATTCCTAGTGAACTGGGATAGCAAAGGAAGATGCAGTAAGTCAGGACAATGCAATAAAGCTAAAGTGGCAAAGTTTCCACCATAAGTAAGAGCTTGGATGGCTATGGAGAAAGTAGGTGACAAGATCAGATGTGGAAGAAAAGATAAGCTGTCAGTAAATGTCTAATTACTGTGGCAGTTTATCCTTCATCATTTACAGGGCTCCCAGAGTGAGTCTCTTAGGCCACTGTTTCAGGACACAGCAGAACAATGTCTCATCTTTGTGAGCTCAGTGTTGCCATGGTTCATCTCTGGCTGTCTCTGGTTTTGATTTAAGAAGTTTTTCCTCATTAAAGTTGCATTAAAACACATACATTTCTGCAGAAAGTTGCACTTCTAACAAATCAGCATTTTTCAAATGAAAAGTGTTTAATCAAAAAGTTTCCAGCCAAGTCTAATTATAGCATTCTTTTTAAATGTTTCAGGGTTTCAGACAGCACTTCAAAAAGAAACACAGTGAGACATTCTTTATTACTGGTCTTTCATATTACTCAAATTACAAGAACAATTAAATATGTGATAAAGATATCTTTGATAAGCATTTGACATGCCACTGAATAACATTTGGTGTCTCGAGTTTCTAATTTCTCTCCTTTAAAATCAAACTTCCTTCTACTTATCTGAACTACTGTTGAACACAAGCCAAAGTTCACTTGGACTTCCTTTCTACATAAATTCAATTAAGAAATGTAAACATTTGGAGTCTCTCTTGTGAGGGGAGGCAGTGAAAAAAAAAAGAAAAAGAAAAGGAAGACTGTCAGTGGAAAGATGCATGTAGGCCAAAAGGAGAGAGAACTGTTTTTATGTGGAGCAAAGAATCACTAGCAGCTTTTGACAGGGACAAAAGTAATCTGTTACTGGAGGCAGCTTATGGCAGAGGTCAGTCAGACAGCTGTGCATGAGACAGAGGTAACCCAGTACAGTCACAGGGAACAAAATGCTGCTAATGACAGGAGAAAGTGTTTCGCTTTTGAAAATATTTTTTTCTGTTGTGGAGCATGCAGTGAGTGCTGGTTTGAAACCAGTAAATTTTGTTTTTGTTGACATGCAGCTTCTCATAGGCCTTCGTCCACAACTTGCAAACTCCTGGTGTAATCTAAAAGACTGTGATAAAATTTACAAAAGTAATGGTAAAGAGAAACATGACAACAATAGCAGGAGAGAGAATATAGGGTAAAAGGCTCAGTATGGATCTCGTCTCTGAATTATTTAAGGCATACTTAATCCAGTAACATGGAATTGTCAATGCAAGGTTTGAGACCACTGTGCTGGCAAAAGCTGGATAATACATGCAAAGGCCAACACACTTCTGACTCATTGTCTAGAGTCTGGTAGAGGAAGTGACAGCTGGTGGTGTTGCTTAATATCAGCATCCAATCCAAGGAAACCAGCTGAAGCATGTAGCTGTGAAAATTCATTACCCATTTTAAAAGTTCAAAGGGTATTGTGAGGAAAGTTAGAAAAAGACCTTGGCTTTTGAACGCTCAGCTCTTTCACAGGAGCTCCAGGATTTATAAAAACTTGTTTAAGAATGCATGCTGAGAATATTTCAGCTAAATGACTCTTAAAAAACTGGGCTTACACAAGGTATGAATTACAAGCAAGTCGACAAAATCCTTTAGCTGCGACAGACAAAGCAAAGGAAACTCCTGAACCAACCCGCCACCAACACCACCCCCCGTCAAATTCCTAAAAGTCCACTACCAGTGGGTGCTTAATATATATATTTGCTTTTCTTTGATATTCTTTAAACATGTTTGTTGAGAAAGCATTTCTGGAAATTTTCTACAGAACCCAGCCCGAGATAAGCATGTAAACCATGGGATCTCAACATCCTGGTTAGGAGTAGACAACGGATTTGAGTTATACCACGGCAAAACAAATATGAAATGCAGCCCTTTCTGATCACAGAGGAGGCTTATTCCATGAAGGGATCGGAAATGACACCTCCCTTGAAATCATGTTGTTAGTGTTGCTCAGGAATACAGAGGGTCTGTTGGAGAGGCTGACCCTGGGGCTCTGCAAAAGCTGGCTGCTCTTGGGTGCCCAAATGGAAGACAGCAGCAAACTCAACAGGTTGGGGTTGGGACAACCATAATTAAAGAGTTACTTGGGGATGGAAAAGCAGCTCTCTGTGCTGGAAGTGGCCAGGGAGAAGTATTTGACGGCATCTTGGTTCAAAAACAGCAGTGGGCAGCTATTCATGAAAGCAAGTTGGATATTATTACTCAAGTGTGAGATGGATTTATAAGATATTGACCAATTATAGCTATCTATTTTGTGGCATTAATGTTGTCTTAGCTGACAGAATTTTTAGAATCTGCTTTAAATACAGCTTAAGCAGGAAAAATATTAACCTGACTCTAGATGCTTCAGGACTTGTCTAACATTAGAATTGTGCAGGAACAGCTGGACCAAATTTTTGATAATATTTAATTTTCAGGTCTTGAGAAGGAAATTATTGCAGAGTTGCTCTCATGGCTTCTGACTGTTTAACGCCTGCTCTTCTATATGAGCTTTTAGTAGATCATCCTAAGTTTCATAGTTTTTTGGTAGTTCATTTCCACGCAGCAAACAAGGCCTTTCCTATTGGTGAGCAGAGTGGTTAAATTATTTTAGTGCCCCTTTTCTCTTGCACTTTCTCTGTGTTTTCCAGAAGAGTTTTTCATTTATTGCAAATTGACCAAATGTTTTCGCAGCATAGTTATACTCTCTATGCTTTACATGTGAGAAAGTGAAACACTGACAGAAGATATGTTGTCTGTAGCGACAAAAAGGTTTTGGTCATCCATGGAAATAGAAATTGGCCTTACATCTGGCCTGACATTACTGTGTGCTAAAAGAAAATGGCACTGAGCTTTGTGTGTGCTGTGTACCTGGTATGGTAAGGGCAGGAACCCCCTTGCTCTTTAACAATTCTATTTTCAGAGTATGCAACTGTCCTCAACGATTACAACTCACAAACTCAGATTACTGCAGTCTTTGGTCTTTCCTTTTGGCCATGATATTGTGGCTGAATTTACTATCCTGTGCATCTTTTAGATATATATTTTGCTTTTTTAGGTTTTCAGTGTTGGAAACAGACATAGTATGGATGAAAATTGGCAGAAAAACGTGAAAAGCTTCAGGATTTTGAGTCAGGTGGCAGAACATTCGGGAAGCTTCTGGCACACCACAGATGGTCGGTATAAACTGTTGTGGCAGAGCAGCTCTGCCAGGAACCCCATGGAGTTTATTTCTAAAGTAAACTTTTAAAAATACAAAGGATAAAAAATTAATATAACTTGAGATCACTGGTAATATGTTAGTTTGTTGAAATGAAGTTCCATATCACCCCATCCTTTGTTCCTCCCTCTCCCAGTTGTATAAAATTAGTATCTCCATTTTCCTCATTATACCTTCTCTGATCTTTGTATAAGAATATTGTATTATGTAAGGTAACAAGTTGTATTATATTAAACCATATTCTTATTTGAATTATGGATTATGAAATGTGAAAATTTTGGCAGGATTGGGTAACTCTAATACTAAAACACAGACAAGATTTTTTTTTTCCCTTGTTGATGTTTTTTTAGGGGCTTGGCTTTCTTTTTTTTTTTTTTTTTTTGACAAAGGAGAAAATGTTCTTAGAGAAGAATAATTTTCAGTTGAAAAATTCCCAGGCACACAGAACAAATTGGATTAACACAAAGTTTGGGAGTTTGATTGCATTTTTTTTCAAGGCTGTATTTCAGAATTTCTTGCAATTGTGATCCATGGTGCTTAGCACATCTTAGCTAAGCACCAACTGATATTTCAAGAAAAAACTTATCTTCATAAAGCCACTGTTAACTTCTTAATAATTTCTTTGACTTCCCTTATGAGTTAGAGAAGTCAGCATTTAGAAATGTCAACCAAAATATATAAAGGGATTCCAAGATAGGACACTATCCTAGTAGTGATTCCATTGTACACTACTGCATTAATTTAAATACTCCTTTAGCAAATTGACATACCAGCTAAAACTTTCTATCTCTAAGCTGGTCTTAATATCAAGTTCAAAATTTATTAATTGTAAAACTAAGAAAATATTCCTCTTGTGTACCAGTGAGATATATCTTCTAAGATAAGCTCAACCTCTCTGCCTAAAGTCTCAAACATTGAATACACTTGTGCTTGTTCTGTGACATTTTGATGTGAAATTTTACTCAAGATTTCATTAAACTAGGTCATAAAGGAGGACAAACTGAGGTTGTCTGGGTGAATTTGATTGTTTCTAAAAGTGATGCATCTGTTGAATTTTCAATGAGTATTTTTGCCCTCTGTACCTCAGCCTTTCAATCTGGTGAAAGAACTTATTTCTTTCAGGTGGAATCACTATGAAGTTAATAGCAAAATTCCATGAGATGGAGGCTAGACTTTTTGGGTCACTGAATATGGATCTGTCCTGGGAATTAAATTATGGGCTGAACAGAATACTTTGAGATTCAACTATGCCCAACTCTGTTGCTTTTTTCTAAGTCTTTTCTCCCTGTCCCATGTTGAAAGGAAGGCAGTAAAACCCTTTCTAGGCTAAGTCAGAGAATATAACCTGTAATTGCTGTATGAATGGTCACAAAGAAGCCAGGTATAAAGCTTGGAAGATACATTGGTGAGAGTATATGAGGAGTTCAGCTTGAGGGAAAATGGGACTGGTTACTAATAATACACATTCAGCAGTAATCTCATGTCTTTTACGTGGGATATAAATGTTATGTCATGTATACAGTGCCATTTTTGTCCTTTCCATTTTGCAGAATGGAACCGAGTCAGGAGAACACACAAACAGGGCTGTATATCTGCAATAACCTATTCTTGTCACGGAATTAGGTGTAATCATTCTATGATTTACTACAACGTTCCATTTCTGGTGAATCTGTACATGAAGCCGTATTTTAATGTTTCAGCCTTGGGACTGTTAGTCTGGTGGGTTATTTGGTTGTTGTACCTTTCCTCTTCCATAGCAACAATTTAGCTTTTCTCAGCACATAATAATTGTGAGAAAATCAGATTGCTTCTGCTTTTGCCAAAGGAAGTCTGAATGAACATTCACTGGTTAAACATCACTTATTTCCAATCATTGGCTGGTTAAGCAAAGTCTTTGTGAGTTGGTGTTGCTCAAAGTAAACTGACTGCAATGCAACTCTTCAGGCCCTCTTCAAGTACCCTGATGGTCTGAGTGTTTTTTTCTTCTTCCTGGACAAGTTCTTCAGCAACTTTTTGGTGGTTTATTTCCTTGAGACTGTTAGAGAGTGGCACAGATTTTTGGTAGGGAAAGACCTCTAAGATCATTGAGCCAGCAGTGCCAAATCCAGCACTAAACCATGACCCCAAGTTCCACATCTACATGTCTTGCAAATACCTCCAAGGATGGAGGCACAACCGATTTCCTGGGCAGCCTATTTCAATACTTGATAACTCCTTTGGGGAAGAAATTCATCTTAATATCCAACCTTAACTACCCCTAGTGCAACCTGAGGCTATTTTATTTTGTCCTATTACTTTTTACTTGAGATACTCTAGTATTTTCCTGTGCCTTTCCGCTATTAACAGCACTAGGATGCAAAATTAAAAATTCTCTTCCTCTCACACATTTAGAAATCTACCACAGAATTCAGTGAGGGCTCTCAAAATAGGGATCCCCAACACCTGGACATTACAAGGATTTCAGACAGGGAGGTCTCCAGCCTCCTCGTTTCACTGAAAGGCTCCTCGTTTCACTGAAAATTTAGGGTGATTCCGCTCATCTTGTATTTTGCTAACTGTACTCTGTATACACCCTCTCTGTCAATGACAAGAATGGAAAATCAAGATTAACCACTACCTCCCATGGCCATTTCAGCCAGCCCATCAGAATTTCTACAGCTGCTCTCTGCTCAGGGCTCATCAAACATCTCTCCCATCACAGTTTATCAAACGCCTCCACCTCAGCATTTCAAGTAACTCAAGCTGCTTCTTTTTCTTGCTTGCTCTCCTGCCAAAACCAGAAAGCCTTTATTAAGGACTTCCCCATCAATCATCCCAAAAGCCCCTTTGGAGATCTGATTAGTGTTTGCAGCCTACATTCAGGAACAGGCTGAATCTGCCTGGTGCAATTCATACAAAGGGATATGGAGGAAGTGAGTGATTTAACTAATGTGTGAAGCCTTGTTTCTGTGCTGCAAGATATGTTATCATCTCCATGAGCAGTGAGATATTTTCAGGCTGTGTGGAGTTTTGCATGCAGGGATTTAGGATCTGCCATGTCATTTGGGATTGTTAGTGTTTGACTTTACTTCAGAGCCCAAGAAACTGAGTAAATTAGGCTGTGCTGGAGCTTGAGACTGCCACGCTCAAACTGCTACCGTGGTGTTGGTAGCTTGCAGTTGGCCTAGATGTACTTGCATCCTGCACCATCATATCAGAACAGACATTCCCTTCATGTTCCTAAGTCCATAGGGACTGGGAAAAGCATTTTGAAGGAAGATAGAAGTCTTCTGTTACTGGTGTTCTGTATCCTATGTCTTGGGATTTAATACAAAAAAATGTACTTTAAATTCTGACCACCTGGAAAAATGAAAATAGACTGAATTTCACTTTTTCAGGCAGCACTGGAAGAAGTTCTGGGGCCGGGCTGGCTGTGCACAGTTCATGAGGAGACCCACCAAGAACTCCCCATTTGCATAGGCTGCAGGTTCCAGCCTTCTCTGCTGAGCTCTCTTGAACAAGAAGTGAACAAAGCACTTGATTCAAAAAGAAAAAAAAGGTGAAAGGAACAAGTGATTCATTTGTGATGCCAAAGCAACCACCTTGCACGTTGAAGGATGAGATTTTATCTAAATAAATTACTTTATTCATGCAGTCCTGGTTAATCTAATAATCTTACTAAAAGTGCACTTAAGTTCTGTTGTGAATTTTGCACAGAAATCAAGCTGCAGAAAGTTGATTTTACATGATTTAATTATAAAATAGCTCTCAGAGCAAAGTAAAGAGACTAACTGCTGCCTGCCAGCTCCAGGTGCTGTGGCGTGAAGTCCATGGAGCCAGAGCAGCAGTGCTGTACCTCGTCACAACCTCACAGGAAAGAAACTGGATGTTGCCTGGTAACAGGAACTGTTGCTTTTCTTTTTCCAGAGGTTTAGCAAACAGCTGAAGCAACCAATTTGGGGAGCAGCATAAGGTTTGAAAAGAACAAATAGCTGTTGAGGAAAAAAACAGTCAAAGAGTGAGATCAGAGATTGTTACTTGGATACAGCAAAAGCCAACACAACAGAAGGGCTGAGAGGGGAGGCAAAGGCGAAATAACAGTAGACTTATTTGAGCTCTGGGGGTATTTTTTAATTTTTTTTTTCGGGGCTTGTACATCTAGCATCAAAGCAGCTCTTCTACACCCGGTGATCCAAAAATGTCTTTAGAAAACTTCTGGTGCAAGTCTTCTCTTCTTTACCATCCAATTACTCATCCTCAGTTAGATTTTCATGGTTATCTTCCACTGTATTTTTTACTCTTTATTTGCTCTTGAGAAAAAGGGGTTTTTTTTTATACCTCATATGAAGTAAAGGTGGTACTGGTTTCAAAATTGGCAAATTTCATTGAGACAACAGGGCTGCTTGACACACCTGGGTTACTGCTCCTGTGTGCCTGGTGCCTTGCTACCTGCAGTTTCAGATAGAAGACACTATATCATTAACACTAAATAATAATTTTTCTTCATAATCACAAAGGTTGCAGAAATAGATGGCAAATTTTTCTCATGTGAGCGCAAGGAAGATTGGAGGTCCATTCTTGATCAGAGAACACAGAAATAATGGTGCTGTCTTGGAGACTTCTTCCTTTAGAAGTGCTGGTTTGAGTTCTGTTTCACAGGTGAGGAAGATGCATTGGACTGCTCAGCTCAAGTTTTCCCTGTGGCTCCTTTCCATCCATGTGGCAAATGTACATTGCTGAAGTCTCCCTGCAGATCAGGTCACAGAGACAAATTATCAATGAATGCAGAGCAAAAAGGTTTATTTTTGATGGCTTTGCCATAAATAATACAAGTAAATACACAAGTTTACAGGTGTGAGTTATTCTAGAGAAGACATCCTGGCTCTTGGTTGCTGGTAGTACCTTTATAGAACACAGTATATATGATATTATATAGATTAGAATTCAAACATTTTTACCTTCATTGTATTTACATTTTCACTAACATGTTGCAGCTTTGTCTTACAACTCAACAACAGGTTGTGCAACTTCCTCTTTGGTTCCATACAGCATTTCTAACGGAGATCTCCCAAAATATCTTGCTGGAAGGGAAATGCAGCATAAGGAGCTAGGTATGAATACATTTCACAGTACAGCAGGCTTTTTGAGGTAACTTCATTTTGGTGCTGCCTTGTTATTACCATGCCATAATGATCAGATATTTACAAAGATACTCTACTGGGCTTCCTTTCTGTGAGATGCCACTGATCATCATAGGGAGAGCTCATAACCTGCACTCAAGGTCTGATATCACCATTGTTGTGATACAGTATGGATTTTCACTCTGTTTACGTTAGTTTCCTCCTCTTTCAGATTTTTGGATTGCACACCATTTTTTTCCTGCTCATGTAGAAAATCCCATTTCTGTACAATAATTTTTCTCTTTCCATATTGTTAGGTATGAAAAGATAAATCAAATGTGTAAGGCTTGGAAAACTCTAACCCCTTTTCTAAAGAAACAATATTTAGGTTCACTGCCTAGCTGTCAGATTTATTCATCCTTCTCCTGAATCTATTTCAGTCAGCTGTAATTCTTTTGGAAATTGCTATCTTTTATTTAAAGAAAAAAAACTGTGAAGAATGTGTCCTCCAGAAAAAATAAAAGTAAATTCTTAGAGGACACAAAATAATAATTTCATCATTTAAATATTATTAAAGAAGTGAATAGACATATTTTCCATTGGGCTGTGTAACCTTATATAGTATTACAGCTCATTATTTTTGGGTATTATTGTACAATTCAACTGTAGTTATTATATTTGATAATTAAAAGCATTTACCTTCAAAGAATAATACAAGTGAAAGTACCAAAAATACTGACATAACCTTAAAAATCTTTTGTTAAGAACATGTGAGGAGTTTGTTCCCAAGAATGGAAGTTGCAGCTTTTGGCTTTCCTTCACTTGACACATTCAGTAGTCAATTGACAATTCAGTAGTCATTGACATGGGTGGATCAGTTTTTTTTTTTTTTTTACTTTCCATAGCATTCAATGGGCATACTGTATATGCCTTGCTTTTTTGTTTTAACACACTACTGTCCCCTCAAGATGAGAGATTTGCTTTTCTTCTATATTTGCTCTGGAACTATTCTATTCTATTCTATTCTATTCTATTCTATTCTATTCTATTCTATTCTATTCTATTCTATTCTATTCTATTCTATTCCATTCCATTCCATTCCATTCCATTCCATTCCATTCCATTCCATTCCAATCTATTCGTGACTGAATACCTTTATTTGGGAGTATTCCACTTATTTCTCTGAACCTCTTTAAAGTGAAAGTCTTTACTCAAGAGTGGAATCTACCCTTTGTAAATAACCTTTGAATGTGTGGAAAAAAGAATTTGAGGAGTAATTTAAGTTCCCAGAGTTAAGTTATGCTATTGGCTATTATGCAGACAATTCAGAACACTTCTGTGAAAACTTCTCTTTAAAATTCTTGGAAGTTTCTAAAAAGAATATTACTAATCTTGGAAATTTATTACAGTATAAACATTTCTAGCAGCTGACTCTGCACCTGCACTCTCTATCAGAGAAATTTTGGCTATGCAGCAAACATAGGTTTGCACTTACACTCTACCTTAAAATTACCGAAAAAATCTATAGATCTTTTATTTTTCATTTCACAATATGATGAGCCAGCTGGCAGAACTGACAGGCTGTTCACGTGGAGTTGTGGCTCTTCCAGAAGATTTCCTGTAAAAATAATCAGTGTGTATTGAGATGTACTCAACTAAGAGATTTCTGTGTCTCAAACCATTTTCAGTATATGATATTAATAGCTTACCTGGTATTTGCAACTTGCTAAACTTTGAGATTTTATTTTAGTGACATACAACCTAGGAATTTTGGCTCTGGTGAATAATCAACTGTGAGAATAACCTCTTTTTCTAGATGTCTTGTAAAGCACTTAAAAGCCAATGGAGTGCACTGTTCTATTGGCTTGTTAAAATAATTCACCAAAATAGCAGATGTACAACAAGCTACAGGCAATCCTGTTGTGCATCATAGCTGCATATGCAAACCTACAGACATGTGGGCCCCATTAAACTGCTGAGGCCTGGTGAGCACAATCTCAATGTAAAAATGACACAAAATGGGAAGAACTAAGCTAAAAGGAATTCCTTTCAGCAGTCTGCCCATTCGTGCTGTGCCATTAGGAAGGGTTAAGCTGCTCCTGGGTGTGCAAATGGTTTGTAAGGGCTTTCTCAGTACTGCACTGACTTGTGTCATAGGCATGACAGTTTTTCTACTGTTAAATTTGGAACCTTAATCCAAGACCTAGCTGCAAGAATAAACTGGCTAATCCTGGGACTGCCTAGATTTCTGTCAATACAGTCCACATGCCAAGTACAGTTTTACTTATGAATATGCCTAGAAATGTCAAATTCTGAAAAAGACTGGGGATTTTGCTACTTGAATCTTGCCACCATTCATGAAGTGAGAATTCCTCTGCCTTTTTGCCTTGGAGGCTGATGCTGACCCTCAACACAGTGGAGCACATGGGTATCCTGTTTAACCAATGGTTTAGCGATCAGGCCATCTGCCTGGGGTATGAGAGTCTGTGATTTAAAATATCTGTCTGCTCTGGAGTCAGATCAGAGCAGTTCCACTTTGTATTAAATATTTATTAGGCCCCTGAGTGAAAAAGAGGGAGAGAAAGACTGATTCTATTTCAGTAGACAAGAGGCTGGGACGTTAAACTGCAGTATAAGAAAGTTCTGTATAGGTTCCTTTTCCAGTGAAGGGGTTTAGGGTAAGACCATCTCACAGCATCCTTTTCTTGGTCTGTGCTCTTTGCTAAGCTTGAAATTTGCTTGCTTGTACATGAACTTGTCCTGTTCTTGCATCAGATGCTGTGACACACATTGGCGATGAACTTTGCTTTCATGCTTTCAGTGGAGGCATTACTTTTAACACAAATAGTAATAATCATATATATAGATTGTTTTTCTCAATTTCTAATAAAATAATGATATTCTATTTACTATCCAAGAATGGTAACCATTTATGTTGAGTAGGATAAGTGTTCCATGAAACTGATTTCTGGAGCTCTATTGAATTGTGAGTCAATGTTGTTTTTTTGTTTTGTTTTGTTTTGTTTTGTTTTGTTTTTTTAATATAAATTTTAATATAAAATTTTTAATATAAACATTTTCCCCAAAACTGATGTCAATGCTTGTGATTTTATTAAATGAAGTGAGTTCTGCTGAAACTCTTAAAGGGTATGAAAGCATATTAAACTGGCAGCTTTCCTAGTGAGGAGAGTTCAGTTCAAGGCTGTAGGTCAGTATTTAATATCCTCCAAGAGGATGAGTCCATCTTTATGAACCATTGTCTTTCTCTAGGTCATCTTGAGAGATAGAACAGATAGACAGTTGGCTAAACCAAAAAGGCTCAAGAGTTTAGACATGCCTAGGAGCTTAGAAAAGGAAAATATGTTATGGCACAGGAACAGTATAAAGAGGGGCTAAAACTCACAGACCCAGTGAGTTTCCATGGTAAGTTCCCCAGGAGAGAGGGCAAAATGTCAGAAAAAGCAGTTTCCAGCAACTTCCAGAAGTTCTGAGGGACTTAGAACCAGACCAGTGAAGAAACTCTGGCATCATAGGTCAAGTTTCTCAAACATCTGCTGTGTTACAAATTTCCATCCTTCAAATACCTGCTTCCATCCATGTGTAAAACTCCACCGAAGTAGGTGCAACAGGGGAGGGGTGGGAGGGCTCCCAAGCCCGAGGGCCACAAAGAATTGCAGTGAGGGATTTGTCCACAGCGCTGTAACCTAAGAACTGGGTTTGAGGTGCTTGGTGAAGCTGCTGAGCATCAGAAGGTGGCAGCATTGACGAAGGAAATGAGTAGAAAAGATGAATTAAAGTAAATATTGATATACATTCTGGCTTTTTTGACTTTGCACAAAGTAGTATTGTAGCAAGAAAATGGTAATAAAAAAATTGAATGCAAAATAGACCTTATTGTGTCTCTCTTGATGAGCAGACCACTGAGTTAAACAGTATGTTATTGTTAATTAAGGTGGCTATCTAAATACCCTGTGCATTTATTACTGGTGAACACAGTTATTAAAGTGACGAGTGTGTGGCAAACAGACTTTTTGCCCATATTTAACTTTTTTTGGTCTGGAAGTCAACATCTCCCTAATGAAGGCTAAGTTGAGATCTACTGGTCCAACAGGAAGCTTAGTGGGATGTGGTTTTGCTCAAACCATTGGCTCTTAGGTTCTCAGAAGGCAGGAAGATCTGGGTTTGCCATTATTGGCACTGCTCTGGACTGTGATATGTTCGGCCTTATTGATGCACAACTTGTCAATGGCAAATGTGTGCTGAGACTGTGGAAGGGACCCCTTGCACATTTGCTCTGGAGTTCAGCCTAAGGCTCCTCACCATGGATTTGTATGTGGATAACACGAGAGCAAATGGAGCTTATGCTCTTCTCCTGGGGAAGTGTGATGTTTTTCTGATTCTCAGTGCAGCATCTTGAAGCAACAAAGCCCTGGCATTTATGGCTGAGGTAGATGGTTGGTGAGCGCGGGCTTAAGGGCATATGTATGTAGAACATAACCTTCCTCCTAAAGTCACAAACTGTAATTTAACTTCTATTGGTTTGAAAGGAACTTCCTAATTGGGAGCCAGCTGTAACAGGCAATTGTGACAACCCCACAGAGTATCTCTTGAAGAAAAAGGTTTTTCCTTATTTTCTTTCATTTTTTTCCTCTTTTTTCACATTTTCCCCCCTACTTTCCACTTCACCCCTTTAACCCTTTTTTTCACCTTTTCTTTTTCCCCCTTTTATTTTTCCATTTGTTTTTGTCCTTCCAGTCAAAAGAAAAATAATCAGACTTCATTTTTTCATTTCAGCTTTCTCCTGCTTTCTTTTCTCTCTCTGCAGACTTTCAGCCTTGGCTATCACAGACCACAGAATACATTCTTCACCAGTTTCATTTCTGCAATAGTACAAGTCTACAGTGGGGAAATTGAAAGGAAAATCCGACTTCATGTCTGTGTAACAGCTACTTCCTCAGCTTCTTGCCTACTTCCTGATAGCTCTGGTGGATTTATTGCAGCATGTTCGTTGCTTATTCCTGACTTGGTTATTCCTGTTTTTAATAGTCTCCCCCAAAAATCTTCTTAAATTCTTCTTTAGGAATACCGTGGCAAGATTTTGTATGTACAATCCATCCCTTTCACTGAATCTTTTCTTGTTTGAAACCTCCTGCAGCACTACACTCTGAGCTATCAGCCCCTGCAGAGAACTGAACTTCACCTTTTTTCTTGTTTCCATTTTCTGCTCAGGTTTTTTCAGTCTCTATTGAGACTTCATTTCTTCACATTTTTTTCTTATTATCAGGATATGTGTGTATATATAGATATCTCCCGTTTCTGTGTTTATAAATATACATATATATTCATATCTGTATTTATGTATTTTGGATGTCTTGATGTTTACCACAAAGAACAAAGAATTGGATTCCTTCCACTTGTGCCCTGTTGAGAATTTAGCACTCAATCATCTTGTCAATGAAAATCTTGTCACTAACTAAGAGTTTTGACTCCATAGAACTTAAGGTTAAAAACTTAACAAACTTGTCTCTTGGCAAGGTATTTATTTTCCTTCATATATGCTTGTTGTTGATGGGAAAGGGAAGAGTATCCAAAAATATTTTTCATATCATCCCTATAGGATTTTAGGTCATAGTACTGTTCTCTAGTTTACTCCTGTAGCAGCTGAACAGATGAAGACATATAGGGATGATCTGCCTGTTGAAAAGCATATTTAATGATCTGTGTCCTGCCTTATGTTTAGCTTGCCACCCAGACACTTTGCCATTACTCATGTGAGGCCATGGTCATGATAGAGAAGTGAAAATCCTCTATCATGTTACTGGCATGACTTGGAAAAAAATTATGCATCAGGTCCAAACAGGTGATTGGGGCAATCTGGAGAGAGTGCATGGGTTTTGTGGTTATGTCAGCACACAGGATGAGTTCATTCTGTTATTCCTTTCTGCAGTTGTGATTGTGCACTGCTTTTTGTACTTCCCTGCTCCCAGCTCTTCAAAGGTGATAGTTGAAATGCCTCTTCTGCATTGCAATGCCTCAGACTGACTTAGAGAGTTTGTTACATGTAACTTACAATCACTGAGCTCTTAGACATCTGATTTACCTAATTCCAGGAAACCTGAGCTGGGTTTGTATCCAAATTCCTGTATTAATTTAAAAGAAATACCAAAAGCCTGCTGGCCTTGAAGCTATTTTGATCATCGTCTAGTAGTAAAACTTTAAAATTAAATTTCTGTAGGAATTAAGTCCACCAGTAGTGTTATGTTTAAAATTAATACTAACTTCAAACCCTTTGTCCAAGTGCCTCTGCAAGCTTTTCATGCTGTAACTTTTGTGTGCATAATTAGATTTTTATGGATTTTCTTCTGATATTGTGTTTATAATCTTATCAGAGCAATATATTGTGTCATTGTAAGTACTTATTATGTACTAGAAGCCATGAACAACGCCTCTTTGTAATAGCCTACTTGTCTGCTAGTCAATGTGTATTGTATTCTGCACACAGCAAAAGGATTCAGCTTTTAGATTATAAAATTAACATTCTTAAAAGATGGACTGCAGAATATGAAGGACTTCTTGAAGATTCCTGGAACATCAAATTATTTTTGAAGAACATTTTGTCGCAGATTAATCTCTTCACCATGCCTGTCATTTTGCAAGTGTTATTATGGTAGACAAATAGGAGTATTTCATAGCAAGAGTCTTGCCATTTTCAGATTATTGGTGTATGTTCATCCATGGAAACTAAAGGTTTAAGACTTGGCTGTTAGGAGAGGTAATTGCCATGGTGCTAAATATGCCTATTTCCAGTCAGAGCCAGCGGGGCAATACTTGCTGCAATAGTGTGGGAGCAATAATGATAGTATCTCTTTATGAAGTAGAGGTTGCAGTTGCTCAAGTATAAGAAATAACCTTGTTTGTAACATAGTATAGAGCTAAGGTGTTTTTAATGTGGTAGAAACTGGGTATTTTTCTGCTTTACAACTGGCATGTGAACATGGAAATTATTTTTGGGAATAGTTAAATGACTTACAGTTCACTGTTAGTACTAAGCTCCTTTGTGACTTCAATTATTTTTCTGAGTTAAATGGCAAAGAGGATGGTATGTTTCTGCTTTTTCTGGTCAGCTAAGTCACAGGTTCAATATTCAGTTTTTAAATTATGACATCCTTATCTCTTAACACGTTTTGATTTTGAAACAGTGAAACATAGCTCTCTTCATGTTGGTTCAACAGCAACTATCATGTTTATTTAATTCAATTTAACATAAAATTTGAAATTATTGTTTGCTTGGGAATTGTTTTAATCCCACTGGTGCATGTTAGCTGTCCTTTTTAAAGAGGGATAGGTGAATTTTCTCTGGTGGCTGTCTCCCATATGATGCTGTTGAACTAGGGATCAAATCAGTCTGTAGAGTGCTAGGATCTCAGCATAGAACTAGCTTTGTAAGACTCCAGGAATTTATCAGTTTGTTTCAGAGGTGGAAATGCTAGAAGGGAGTATGTTTCTAAGTGTGTTTGTTATTTCCATGTGCTGATTTGCAAGCATTCCTGTATTCATCTGCTCTATTTCCAGGTGCCAAGTCAACAAGCGCTCTCTGGGTTACTCTGCTCCAGATGTTGATTGGGGTTCCCTTTGCGTAGCCTTGCCTCATTTCTCCCCCTGCACTTTAACTGATATTATTTATTTTCTCTTTTTATTTCCTGGATGATTAATTCATTATCAGGATGCCGTCATATTAAACTGTTGAGAGAATGGCTAATGATGAAACTGTCAGCAGGTGCCATCAGCCATTTCATTGTTCAATAGCTTGATTACACATCTGCTTGGTGACAATAGCTCTGTAGCCAGGTGTTTGTGTATCTCCCATTTTTCCATTGTTTTCCTTCAAAATCTGTAGGGTTTTTCCAGGTAACATTTTGGGGTTGAATGGATGGGCTGTTTGGGTAAGAGTACAACAAAGTTTATGCCACTGTGGCAAGTGCAGAGACTCATTGTGCTGAGGGGTTTGTGATAATTGTGGGTCAGAGGCTCAGTGGCAGCAACTTTGTCCAATTTGGGCAGCTTTGGTTGGAAGTGAAGTACCTTGAAATGCCCTAGCATCTCAACAGACATGAGTTCTGATCCTGGGGCCATCTGAAGAAAAAAATTATACTAACCAAATGGAATAGCCACTAATTTATTCTACAATTTGATATCAGAAGGAGAAATAGCCATTATGTTACTGAGATTTGCAAGGTGAGCTTTTCCTAATGCTGGCCCTCAATACCAGCAAACTGGGCAGCATCCAGTTAATATCCAGGACTTTGAGATCTCCCAGAGTTAATAAATGGTTATTCTGTCAGACTTTTCCAAATCCAAATCCAAATGTTAGAAAGAAATACTGGGGTTTGGTTTTTGGTTTGTTTTTTTTGGTTTGGTTTTTTTTTTTGGGGGGGGGGGGGGGGGAATGGTGCTAAAGCTTTTTTTTTTTACCTTTCTTCCATTTCTCTGCTTGTCCCATGGTGGTTGTTTCAGCTTCCAACTGCTTTTGTTTTACTAGCAGCTCATTCTTCCACAGAGAAATGTGAGGGATGCAATGTCCTGGTTGCTGCCCTGCTCTTCTTTTAGAAAAGGTGCTGCTGCCTGAAGTTGAACAGGTTAGCATAATAGCCAGACCTTGACATCTTACAGCCTATAGATATTTTGTGGTTTCATTAAAGCAAAGTAAATACATTCACAACTTATATTTGTGTTTGATTTATTTACTCTTTAACCATGATTTAAGTCTCAAAGACCAGACAGCAAATAAGAGGATTCCTCAGATTGTTCTCTAAAGCTCAGGACATTGGACTGTGACTCACAATTCTGAGTACTTGAGATAGACTCAATACTGTCAGTCTCACTTCTCTCAGCTGTTAGCTGCTTTGCAGCAGATAGGACAAACAAGAGAGCTCAATGGTGTGAATCACTTAAGGTTTTCCTAGCTGAGGAAGGTCTGCAGACAGTGAACACAACCCTGAAAAGAATAGTGGAACATTAATTGACACAGTCATGTTTTCAAGGAGTATTCATGGAATACTGATATCCTGCCAAACAGTATTGCTGTGACTATAAATTGCAGTGACTTGTGGTAAACACACACTTTATTTTGCCTCTGATTTGCTCTTTTATGCCTTTAAAATCTACTCAGAAAGTGCTTTACTTTTTCTTAGGACACTTAGCAGTCGTAAACCGAGACCACAATCACTAATTCCCCTTTTGCTTAAAAAAAAAAGCTTCAATTTGGCATAAAATATGGCATATAAATGAATATAACTGTATTGTAAAGATTCTCATTGAATTTCATTCTACAAGATTGTCTGCAAAGTCTTTTGAAACTTAATATATAAGGAGAAAATGATGGTGATTTTAGTCATTGAGAGTGTGGGTGCCATTTTTGTGGGTTCAGGTCATTCGTGCAGAAAAGGTGGCCTGTTATTTGAAGTCTGGGCAAAATAGTGGAATTATGTGCAAAAGTGGAAGCACAGACCTAAACAGTTGAACCTGTCTGTTGAAAACTAGGGTAGGAATACCTGGCTAGGCATGAAAACTATGAAGTCTAATATTTTGTTTCACTGAGCTGATTCATTCTAGCCAAATTTGTCTAAAATAGTTGTTAGCAGCTCTAACTCCTACCTGGGCAGGAACTTGGCAAAGATATTTAAAGTCTAGTCAACTTCATTTTACATAAATACATAAAGGGAAAACCTTATATTTATGTGATTACACATCTGAGTTTAAGAACTGCTCACAGTTGCTCTGGAGAGAAACATGGAGGTTGTTTGTAGCTGTATGTTTTTGTTAGCACTAAGCAAATTATTTTGGAGTTGAAAGTGAAAATAAGTTTACTGAAAGTTTCATTTCTTCCTCTTTCTTAGCCTTTCTTTCTTAGTGTCAATTTATTAATATCTTATTAACAAAATAATTCAAGCTTCTTCATGAGATGCTGTTACTGTGGTGAGGCACTACTCACTTTCTGGGATGTAGCTCCCTGAAAGGACAGTATATTTTATCATATGAAGAGGGATCCAGCATTCCTTAGTAATTTAATTTTTATATGTCATCTACAAATGTCTTTCAGAGCAATTTTAAATTGGGATCATTATGTTCTTTAGTATTTACTAGGCATTACTATTATTATGCATTACTATATTTTACTATGTATTGCTCAGTTTTTTGGTGTTTATCTAGTCCATAGCAAGCATAGACTGAAAAAAAAGCACCCCATCATCTCTAATCTGTCAAAATTTTAAAGCCAATGCCTTGGAGACTGTACAGAATCTGCATTGTTCATTTTTTTTACTACAATCATTACCAGGTACAAAAATTAAGTATGAATTAACAGCTGTCATGTGTTCCCCATCTCCTCCCTGCCATTTTTTCTTTGACCAAGCTACAAAGTTATCTAATGCTGCTGTTCATGTCAGGATTCTGCATAAGTTCCTTCCAAGATTATTTTATGAAAAAAATGCTTTTTGTAAAATACTTTAAATTTGCCTTGTCTACATATCACTTCTTCTGCACAGGAAGCACCTCCTGTACAAGCTGATATCTACACAGCTTTCTCATTGCAGAGAAAAAAATCATTGATCTCCTTTTGATGATTTGGTGCTTCACAGAGCTGTCATTCCATCTTGAGCATCCCCCTCTTCAGGAAGGAGTTGAATGAAGGCTCAACTGCCCTGTTTCTGCCTCAAAACAGTGCAAAACTGTGTGCCTTGTCTTATTGGTAGTAAATGCTTCAGGGACAGCTCGATGCACAACTGAATCTGAATTGATGGGAGGAAAAAAAGATTAGGATACTGGTAAGAAAGTTAGAAAAAAGACAGACTACCCTCAGCGTTGAAAAAAAAGACAGTGAAAACAGGAGAAGATGAGGAAAGTTTGGAGAATAACAAATATCAAGAACTTGTCTAAATATGACTTAATATCCTAAAAGCAATATTGACTTACAGATATGTATATAGATATGTATAAAAGGAACAAAAAGTGAAGAGAAAAGAGCAAGGATGGGAGCTATTCAAATTTGAATATCTAAAATGATTTCTCTAGTTAAATGTTTTTAAACATTAGGAAAATATTAAAATCATATTCACACGATGATAAAAAATCCCTCACAGATTCCCCAGTTTGATCACACTGATATACTGTGCCTCAGAGATGAGCGGATGGATAACTAAAATGCATGTGACAAAAGCTCAGAGTCTAATAAAAGCCGTTTTTCAGAATAACTTGACAAGTTTGGTTAAGTTAGGAGAGGAATTACTTGGCCACTCTGTTTCTCTGAGAGTTTTGCTACAAACCTTTCCAATAGCCAGTTTATTCCTTCCCCATGCCAGTAAAAGCTTTAGTTTTCATGCTTCATTGTCCTAAAAATAGAACACTCATTAGTGTTTTGAGATTTATTGAGCTAGAATACAGTTTCATGCCCACAGCTCGGAAGTCTTCCTCTAACATCTTGAGAACTGAGAGTGGTATTAACTTACAAAGTGATATGATGGTAAGTTATTGAAATGTCTTTGTATTTTGTATTTGTCATTTATGTCTCTGTCCCTGTCATGGAAGCTGCTGTTGAAATCTTTCAACATCAACACTCTGCCATTTAAAACGTACCCTGCCAGCATGCCATCTGTTTTGATCAGGGAACCACTTTCTACGTGAGCAGACTCCCACACACATTGCACTTTGCAAGAGAAAAATGTGTTTGCTGGAAAGTAAAAATCTAACCTTCCCTTGAAAAGCAATGCTCCTTGACTCAGTTTTTTTTTTTAATCTTATAATTAGATAAGTTCACTTTCTTCTCTCTCTCTCCCATTGCTTTAGATTTCTAGACAATGGGAAAAAAAATCGAAGTTAAGTGAGTCAAGTCCTCTATGTAGTTGCATTCTGTATCCCCAAAGCTGGTTGCATATGTTGATATATTTCCAGTTGGGACGGAGACACTGGCCTTAAAATTTATTTCTATAGGAAGTAAATTTTATAAGTCTAAATAAAGGTATTTGTTCTGTGCATGTCTTCTTCAAAGAGCAATGGAAATACATTTCTCAAAGTTTTTGTAGCTTTTTGAAAGCAACTGTAAGCAATATAAGTTACTAATGGTTACATGTTAATTTTTAATAACAGATATCTTTAGAGTAGGTACATCTGGATGAAATAACAATCTTGATATTTAAGTCCACTATCCCTTGATACCCTTTTTTTTTTTTTTTTTGTGGACAGTGCTTGTAGCTTTGTGGGTGGAGGGAGGCCAGAAAGGGAGATGTGAAGATCTCCACGTTCAGTTTCTTGCCTCTTCTGGAACCAAACCATGTAATTCTTTCCATGAAGCTATCAAATTCCATCTTCTAATTGCTTAGCTCCCTTGTCAAGATCTATATTCTTCTATTTCTAGTTTTGAGCCTGAATTTTTTCATGCCTATCTGCTAGCTTAACTAGATTTCTGTCCCATCTTTAATTTACCATGTAAAGTAACAAAAAAGTACATATCCCATAATTTCACTGATCTAAAATAAAATATAGTCCTTTGGTCTTCCCTTATTAAAGTTGCTGCTCTTCCAAGTTGGTAAGATTTATGAAGGATCCAACGCTGTTCAGGTGCTTCTTCCTTGTTAGCCCAGTAGCGATGCCTCTCATTACCTGTTTTTGGGAGTAAAAATCAGCAAAAGAAATCCAGCTTTAGATGTTTTAGAGCCATGTGAAATGCTGTGAAGGGCATTAGATCAGTACTCTGAAAGAAAAAAAAGAACTAACATAACAAAACCCCTTAGTGTTCCTCTGATCCCTATCCCCCAAATTCCCCTGAGTGTTTTCATAGACTATTATCCTGAAATTTATTGTTTTCTATAATTAATCTTAGCAGGGCACTAAAATCCCTAATAGACTAGTGATGACAGAGATGAAACTCTCCATCCACAGAGATATAAACACTTGGCCTGTGAAGAGTGGCTCAATGTTAGGAAAATCGTGAGGCAAGCTGTTAGTGAATTATTGTCAAGGTCAGAGAATGCACATTTATTTTCCTGGTAGTTGTATCATTATCAGGCTCTTATGATATATCCACTTGCACTGAAAATGTAGCTAACTTACCTTGGTGAATTTGATTTATTAGCATTGCAACTGACAAGGTTGCCCGTTTGTTAGTGCTTATTTTATATTTGAATAGCTTTCAGCACATAAATTTGAGGAATTGCTTGAATACTTTAGCTGTTCCATATTTCATGGAGAAAGCTAGACTAGAAGAGTGCTGCTGTTGATATTTCTATCTTGATACTGACCACTTTTTAAAATAAATTCAAATTATGCCTGTGTTTGTACCAAAGTGTTTCATGAGCAGAATTTACTGCAAACAGTAAAACTTGAATGTGAAAACTCATTAGTTTTATTCTGAATAAACTGTGACATAACCTTGCTATAGAGTTTATTTTACATTCAGAGCATAAAATAAATGTCTTTTTTTAAAGACATGGAATTTAAAACAAAGTAGCTAATTACATGGGTTCTTCCTATTAAACATTAGTTATAGAATAGATGGAGAAGGAGTAGATGAGTAAGTAAATGGTTCAGGATGGAAGAAGCAGCTCTCAGATCCAGAAATGAGGCTTTAAAGTTTCTTATTGACTTCAGTGGTGTTACATCAGGCAGAGGAGCACAGTTTAATTACAGCCAATATTAGCACATCATCTTCCCAGAAGGATGCACTTTTAAGTAAACACAATTGTACAAATAACCAAATAAAGAAAAAAGCAAGACTAATTATTTGCCTTTAATATCTTCTAAAGTTCCTTTAACACGTCTCTATCCTTTCAAGTCACCTTCTTTACTGTGAGGGAGAAATGCTTAATTTAACTCACTTTATTCCCCTGTCTCAGTGTGGGCCATCACCTGTGTACCTCCAATTCTATAGATCTCAGGTTGCCCTGATTTTCTAGGGCTCGGGAGCAAAGCCAGTCAGAAGCAAAATTGACACAAACTCAAAGTGTGACGGGGCCCCATGTCATCTTGTTGACACTCAGGGCTTATGTCCTGCCCTCTAACTTTACCTTTCCTATACAGAAGGCGAAGGTATTAATCTAATGTCAACAATTAGCAACTGAGAGCCAGAGGTTGTTTTCTCCTAGGTTGTTGGGTTTTAGTAGGATGATTCAAGCAGGTGTTACCTGTAGACTTTACTGTGGATATCTATGTGTCAACTATAGAAATCAAATGATACACATACAAATTGGCAAGATGAGTTGGGCATGAAAGCTCAGGGCTTTTTCTCAGCAATTAAGTCAGCCAAGAATACTGAATTTCATTGTCCTTTTCTCTGAATCCACTGGGTCAAATTCAGGCACTGAGTTTTCGTAATTTCAGGCCTTTTGCTATATTAATTCCTGTTGACTGAAAATTTACTGAAAATCTGCCTCCCTGCTGCCTTTGTGCATAGCTTTCACCTCCTGTAAGAGCTTTATTCTGGGGGGACAACAGAGTAGCCAACATCAGTAGAGAAGTTTATGGCCAGAAAGGTCAGAAAGCAAAGCGGAGATTTGAGATTTTCAATGAAATCTCAGTGGAATGCTGGGCACCACACATGAGAATTTGCCTCAATATTTATTGCTGGGAAAAGAACATGAAAAAGTATTCTATTCCTGAACTCATTGGTGGTTTCTGAACTGGTCTATGCTCAGAACTGCATGAAAATTAGATCTAAGATATTTTAATTACAAAGTATCCACTGTATAATTAGCAACACTTAATACAAATTGTGTTCAATATATTTTATATGTAATTGAAATTCTGTAAGATTAAATTGTAATAATATAAATAATTTTCAGGATGAAAAGTAGGTTAAAATAGGCAAATTTTATGCTTTAAACATTGAGTTAAATATTCCCTAGTGTTTTAAAATATTGTGGTTTTCTTGAATGTTAATCATTTCATTGAATAATAAAGATGAGCTTTCTTTTTTATGTAATTAATGCAACCCATATTTTTCAGTAGAGAAATGAAATGTTGAATCATACATAAAAAGTAGCTATGACTATTTTATTACCAAACTTAATTCAGTCATTTCCACAGTTATGGAAAATGTTATTCTTATCTTGGGAAAACTTTAGGCAGTGAAAAGTAGTTTTGTTTGGCATATATTTTGAGTTGCCTGAATCTGTGGTTAGGTAGTCCCTCCTGGGAGGGGGGTGTGTGTGTCTGTAAGTATTACACACAGGCTGGTTCAAAACAGTAGTTTGCTCTTTGCAGTGTCATACATCTTCAAAACCTTTTTACTAACATTATGTAAGGCAACTTTAATAATGTCTGAAAAGATTTTGAGAGGTTAACCTGTATTTTCTAATATTTTAGTTTTCACTTATAAAGTTGCAGTCTAACATCCTGTGAAACCTATATGCAAGAATGATGATTTCCAATGCATTTCAAGGGACCAAGATTTTCATTTCTCTGGCTATTACTACATTTTCTTGCAGCTATTCCTGTGGTGTAAAATAAGGACATCATTTGAAGTATGATTATGCTTTGAATGCCCAGTGAAGCTTTTAAAATGATACCTGACATCCGGCTAGATGTAGATAGACATTGATTCTTTTTTTAATTCAGTTTTTTTAAATTTTAAAGTCTGTTAGAATCCAAGAGAAATGGAGGTGAAGAAACTTTACTTTCCTGTCTTGACATTCACTGTAGCTGCTGAGGCTCAACCCCAGTCATCCAACAGAATGAGGGAGAGAATTAGAGGTGCAAAACTGTGCATGGTGGTCACTCAGGACAGGAAAGATGGTGGGCTGAGTGGAGTTACTGGGCACCAAAGCCACCTCAGGTCATGCTACTGCTGTACCTGCGCCACTTCTTGTATCACTTGTCCTGCACTGTGGTTTTCTACTCCAGAGCAGTTCCTGCTATAGTGAATCCTATAACACACAACTCAAATAATGATTTATAGTAGTTTAAGCATAAATCCATCACAATCTCCATCCCTGGTTCTGTTGGGCTAAATTATAGGCTTTAAAATTGCAGTGAACTCTTCCTCTTGCTCCTGCTCTAGAAGCAAGGAACTCCTGCTATGGGAATTCTGAAATGATAGGTATCAGAATTTTAAGGTATTTCCATAACAATCCTGGCCCCTTTGGACCAAATAAGGTTCAGTGTTGCAATGAGCTCTTCCTCTTGCCCCTGCTTGGGCTTGGATTGATCCACAGATTGCAGCACCTTAGGGCTGTACCTGCTCCAAGTAGAGCCTTATCTACAAGGCACAGTCTCACAGATACCAGTGTCAGCATGGCTCCTGCCCTGCAGGGGTGTGCCTGCCCTGCCGTGGGCTTATTCATGGCAAACACTTTGAGGTGCCCCAGCATGACCTCAGGCACAGCCACAAATGCTTCAAGGTGTATCTGCTGCAGAGGGGTGGGCTCAGCTCCCTTCAGGAGTTCCTCCCCTGCTGGGTTTATCCCCAGCACCCTGCAGGGCTCCCTCACTCCCCACAACAGGGTGAGAGAGACCCTCTAAAGGGTAACAGCGAGGAAACCTGTGGGCTGAAGTGAAGAAGGGTCATTAGGTAAAGCAAAAATCATGCTCACGAGCAAAGGAAAACAAAAAATGAAGTCACCACTCCCCACGGGCACACAGGCGTTCAGCCACTCCTGGGAGAGCAGGGCCCCATCACGGGTAATGGTGACTTGGGAAGACAAACACCATTGCTCCAAATGTCCCCCACCTTCCTTCTCCTTCCCCCAGCTTTATATACTGAGCATGACTCCATATGTTATGGGATATCCCTTGGGTCACTTAGGGTTGGCTGTCCTGGCTGTGTCCCCTCCCAGCTCCTTGTGCACCCCCAGCCCCTCACTGCTGGGGTGGGATGAGGGGCAGAAAAGGCCTTGGCTCTGTGTAAGCCCTGTCAGCAATAACAAAAACATCCCTGTGTTATCAACACTGTTTCCAGAGAAAAAGCCAAATTGCTTCCCTATTCTGACTAGTGTGAGGAGAATTAACTCTACCCCGGCCAAACCCAGCGCAGTAACAAAGAAAAGCTGCTGGCAAGTGTAATTCAATTACACTTCTTTAATTCTGACTTGGCTTTTGTGAGTAAAGCCCTGAGGATTAGTTGGACATAGGTCTTCTTATTAAAATACTTTTGTTTTTTTAATAGTGTGGGAGCTGGTATCTGGCATCCTTAGGCAGTTGGGAAAATTAGAGGCTTAGAATTATTACTATAGCATTTACTCCTCAGAGTGCTCTAGCACTGCACTGCAGTTTGAAATGGTCTATTCCTGCTTGTGCTGGCAGAGTAGCTGCAGTGACAGAGTGCAGTGTGGACTAGAAAAACGTGTTTGAATAGACCTAAAAGTAATTAAAAAGGCAGTATTTTCTGAGCTTTGCTCTGTTACTGCTGCCCAGCACTCAGGATAGTTTGGTTAAAGCTAGTTCAGATACATCCATCCTAGCAGCAACTGTGCTTACTCTACAAGTATTCCAAGGGAATCTGATGTGTGTGCTCTCCAGAGAGAAAATGTTACAAGATCAGGCCCTAATTATTTTATAATTGTGCAAGGCTTTAATTATAAGACCTTAATGACTGGCTTCATTTAAAACACTTTAGGGACATAGCGTTAAATAAAATGCTGTTGTTGAATTATTTTCTTTCCCAGCAATATGAGCACTTTCCATTTCTCTCTCTCCCAGTAATCTGCTGTGCCTAGCAAACAGAGGAGATACCCATGTAATTAAGAGATTCTGGGTGCAAGTTCCCTGATTATCCTTACAACAGCTCAACTAGAAGACACTAGGTATCCAATTCTCAAGGCATGCACAATATGTTCCACTTTTCATCCTAACAGAACTCAAATACTCCGTGTTCTTTGCTGTTACAAAAATACAGCTAAAAGAGTTGAAAAGGCCACTGCAGTCTGTTGTTTCCAAACTGGCTGAGAGAGAGAGGGGAGGCAGTACTAGTGAAATTTTGGTCAAGGTCACCAGTCAAGGATAACTGGTATAAGATCTCAATCAATTTGCATGGAAAGCAAAGAAAATCTGCTTTTGTATGGGTGTTACCAGAAATAAAAGATCTTAGTGTTGTATTTGGTTTTATTTTGTTTGTTTGTTTTTCTTTGTTGCTGTTGTTTTTATTTTTTTCATTGCAGCCTTTTCTTGTGTAAGTACTGCTTCTTCATATCTGAAGTGTGCACTGAGAGTACTGGAGCTGAAATGAAAACAATGTAAATGAAATGTCATAACCCACTGCAAAATATTAGCGATGCTGGTTGGGGATAGCCTATGAACCCTTGTAAAAAATTTCCTTGGACCTTACTCTTTTGAGGTTAAAATCAAACTTAAAATGCAAGCTTGAAAAATCTGCTTAGAGGGAAAAAAAATATCTTGATAAGCTGAGGTTTTTGTCAGTAGGTGGAAAATTCATGGTGATGAAAAGTAAAATGGTATTTATACAGTTCTCTTCCTGAAATCTCTAAAGATATGAAATTGTGATGGTAATATTTAATATTTAATAATAAGAAACATTATTTAGCTATTTTTAAGCTGGTAAAAAATTCAAAATAAAAAATGTCTCTCTAGTGACCATGAATCAAAATAAAACCTAGAGACTTAATAAAAAGATTGCAGAAACTTTCACACTGGGAATATTGAAAAGATTCATGAAAACATTTTATTTCAGCAAGACTGAAACTCTTTGAAGCAAATTTAGATATATTTCAATAAAATATTCAGAATTTGTTTAGTAATTCTCCTCCATAAGGTAATCTGGAATAAAAAGCAATCTGAATTAAAGGAGAACAGTATGTATTTTAGCTGGATAAGTTGTAAAATGCTATGCTTGGGAAGAGTATATAAATTTTTCTCTCTGGGAAAGAGACAAGTGATAACTGCTTCTCCAGGTGCAAACCTTCCTTATGTTTCAATGCTTGCCAGTTTGAATGTCTTAAACTGGCTGTGGGCAGTGTGTCCAGCTTCTCTACTAATCCATGTAATACTTGAGATGTAAGTGGAAAATGGAAGATTTAGGTAAAATCTTCCATTGCCTTGTCTAATAGCAGATTATATGTTTGTATGAAAAAAAAGACACTTGGATTCTGCTATTGTAAAAGTGCTTAAGCAAACAATAAAGTTAAATGTTGGGGTAATGGATAGTGTTATTGAATAATATGAATACATTCAAGAAAATAATTTTAAAAACTTGCTGTTCTTTAGGTTATGGGAACATAAAGAATAAAGCAAAACAATTATCAAATCAAACAGCAAATCAGATACAAGATCTAACAAAAATGGGAAAATCAGTCATCCAAACATTAACTAAAATTTCAACAACATTTTGTTATGGATTCCAAAATTCTAGTCATTGATACTGGTGTTCATATAGCTGTGTAGACAGATTTTTAATTTGTATCTGGAATGTTGTCTTTCATCTTCATTCTTGTGCCTTTCTCAAACCCAACCCTTTCTCTCTGCCAAAAGAAGGATTTATAATGCTGATCTTAACAGCACACCCATTACAATTTTAAGTTTTACAACTCTTGTGTATTAGGAGTTATCAAATATATTAAAAGCAAGCAGAAAAATCTCTCACATCCCCAGGAACTATCTTCACCTCAGTCCTTAGAGAAGCATAGCTGTTTTCCAGCACTGAGAGTTTCACAGCTTCTGAATCCAAGTGTGGAAATTATTGTTGTTTGTGTGATACAAGAATTTACCAGCTTGGACATCTTGGTATCTTTTCCATGTATGGTGTAGAATGTGCTTTGGATGCCTTTCAGCTATGTTTTCCTTACATCTTTTCTAAGCCACCCTTGGAAGTTAGCAGCTTTGCAAATAAGAGGAATGATTCACTTCAATTTGTATGATGTTGGAAATATAAGCCATCCTGTTGCAGAGCTTACTGAAATTAGTATATATTCCAGGATCAGCTCTTCGTCTGGGCTTCAGATAGAGGGAGATTAGTGGGACAAGCTCATCTTTTGATTCTGTGGAAACATGGGAAGGAAATCAGACAGACTTTATTGCATTACTTTTGATGCATTTCATTCTTAGGCTGTTAGAACACAACTGGCACCCTGCTGCTCTCTCTTGCAAACAGCAGGGTAGAAAGGGGTTTTAGTCAGAGTCCTGAACATCCTGTTTCTTGGACATGGGAGTCTTCTACCACAGGTAAGGAAAAAAATCTCTTGTGTGTAGTCCTGGCATGGATGCAGTCTTTTTATATGTGCTGAGTCACACCCCAAGACCCTGTAGGCTCAGTGTAGGCGCTCCCCTACACAGAGCTTCCACATCCCACCCTGGTAGGCTTTGGCTGAAGTGGGCTCCTCATGGCAGTGGAGATTTATATCCTGATATAGTTGTGCAGGAAACCATTAGAACCAATGTGTTACATAATACCAAGGCACAGAACCTTCTCCAGTTATTTTCAGAAGTATTTGGTTAAAGCAGGTTCTTATAGTCAGCTGTGAGGTTTTTTAACAATTAGAAGGTATTTGGTTTGAAGGAGAGTTTGTTTTTTTGTTTGTTTGTTTGTTTGGGATCCTTCTTGGTGTTTTTGCATTGTTTTGTTTAGTTTTGTGGGGTTTTGTTTGTTTGTTTGTTTGTTTGGTTTTTTTTGGCATCCTATTTTTCTTCCTTGTTTTGGGGAGAAATCAGTGGTATTAAGCAGTATTTCTTAGATGCCACTTTGATTGGTGGCTGAAGACGTAGCAAACTGTTTCCTCAAGCACAACAGGAATAAAAGAGATAGCAGTTTGTTTTCTGTGTTTCATTCTGATTTCCAAATAGCAGAGATGATCTGGAAGTTGGATGGTAAGTATTTCTCTTGCTGTTCTCCTGACTTTTCTGACTGTTTGGCTGCCTCTCTCCACTCATCTGAAGATCTTCATCAAGTGATAATCAGGTCATTATCTTCAGCCCACAGGAGAAGTCTCCTCAAAGATATAGTCTTACTGCTGAGCAGATTTGTCCAATGTCTTACACTTCAGTTATTATCAGGCTTTTAGAGAGCTTAGCTGCCTGTTAAATGTGCTCCAAAAAAAGGATGTTCATGTGCACCAGATTCTCAATGAAGCTTCACCCAACCCCTATTTTAGCAATTCCGTCTGAAAATGAGTTTTTTCTTCATTTGGGAAATAAAACTAGAAGAAATCTTCTTTTGATTTATCAGCAAAATAATGATTAATTGTTAGCTCAATAAGTGATTGAATAATTAATTATTATAGTAAACTAATTATAAAGATTGGATGACTTATTTTTAATTTTGTATCTCATTTGAAAAAGCCTTTAAAGTGATCTGTGATGTAAAGTCTGTGCTTTTGCCAACATAAATATCTTATCAGAAGACTCATCTCTTTAGAAGAGGAATTGATTCTTGTTCCTGGAATCAAAGAATGACAAAAAAAAAGCTGTGTAAACTGGATTTTTGGTTAGAGCCAAATAATTTCTTTTCTGTGAGATCAAAACCTGGGGCATGAGAGTATGGAAGAAAGATTCCAGCTATGAGATGCTCAGACTTTAGAATAAATATACTTGTGATTTAAGGAGCCAGTAAGATAAAGTAGCCTATATTTAAAAATTTCTGTTTTCAGTTCAACTCTGATATTAACATCTTAGAAAATAATCTTTTGAATTCTGGTTCTGCACGTTTTGGCTTAGTTTGGAGACAGATCTTTCTGTGTATGTGTCTGTGTGTGGGTGTATGTATATGTGTATGTACATGTCTGTATGTGTATATTTAAGACTTGAAAAATGCTGAGCCTGAATCCAAAAGCCATTCATGTTAATATCTTTTGGCTTTATATCCATCATTATTTGGAATGTGATTAAATCCCATTTGCTTCACTGGGCCCAAAGCATGTGTTTAAAGTCAAGCATGTGCTTAAGTGTTTTCCTGAATAAGTAAACTTAAAGTGAATGAACCCTATGTGAAAAGCAAACATCTTTTTCCATGTAATTGTTCAATGTGTTCAATACCAAATCTGAGCTTTGATTAATACATTTTTCTTTTAGTTTAGAAGGAAAAAAAAATTACATGGATTTAATTCCTTTTTTAATTGCATATTTTTTCTTTAGTTGTAGGATATTATATTACTGTTAGAGCAAACCTGTTATTCAGGGCTACAAAGGAATAAAGAAATATTCTTTAAAATGTAGTAGCATCTCATCATTGGTCTATACATTTATTAACTTACATGAATATTAGAGTTTTGTTTCAGGGAGATTATAGTCTACCTTTGATTATTTTTTGGAGAAGCCTCTTTCACTTGTCACCTATGCAGTCATTTATAAAACATTAAAACTTATGTATAGCAAAATCAATGAAGGAGTGTTGTTTTTTTTATTTTTAATGCATTTTTAAAGGTAAATTATTACTACTGAGATAAATGGCTATTTAGGATTAACGTGTTGTTTGTCTGTTGATAACAATGGCTGTCATTTTTTAAAACTGAAGGCAAATATTTGTAGTGTGAAAAATGAAATATTTTCAGCTGTAGCCCTGCAGCAGGGCAGTTTTAACTTGCTAACACTTTTGCATTACTTTGGGAATATATTGAATCCTTGATATGGTAATGCAATTTGCAATAAAAAAAAAAATTGAATATCAGTATTTCGTGGTACAGAAATCCATCTTACCTTGTAACTACCAGGTTCCCAGTGCAGCAGAATGGTAGAATATTCTGAAGAGTGCAGGTTGCCTTTCAGGAGTTAAAAAATTATGGTGCTCCTTTTAAGAGTGTCCATATGCTTTCAAATCCAGTTCAAAAGCCTATTATAAATTTTGAGCATGCTGAGAACTGCTGCAATGATCTCATTTTTACAGTTTTCTTTTAGGTTTGGCATTTCCCCAATTTGCCTGATAGCTGGCATTCTGACATCTATATGTGTTCAAGTGCTTTCAAATCCAATTAATGCACAGAGTGCAAAATGTAACTCCTGTACCTTTCAGTAATTGTGGGAGTTACTCATGGCATTAAATGAACAGAAAAAGAAGACAAGTGTGAGGAGATACTGTGGGGTTTTTTGATGTCTTTATAGAGCATCCACCATATTTTGCTCTGAAACTTTTGGGAACTACAGTAATGGATGCAGTGCAAATAGATGGAATAAAAAAATAATAATTTTAGTAATGTGAAAGAATTTAATTTAAATTTTAAGAGTCTTTACCTAAACAACACTGCTAATAAGATGGCTCCTTGAGAAGGAAGCAGGAAGAGGATGCTCTTAATCTCCCTCTGGAGGAGGTGCCTACATCTCTCCACCAGATAGAAAATCCAAAGATTTGCCTCTTAGGGGAATCTCATCCCTTTGGAACCCCTTGCAAGGCTGCCATATGATAGATGGCATTTTTGCCGTGGTACAGGAGGCATTGGCAGCCGTTACGTCCATTACTACCTCTGCTGATTATTTTACATTGTGACTGCTTGTTGCTGTTTTCTATTTATATTCTGCTCATTTCACAGGAGAGCATTCAGCATCTCTGCAAGTCTGTTCTTTGTGGAGATACCAGGCACAGCATTTGATGTTAATCAGAAATGTGCAGATATGAGATTTTCTGGGGTCCACTGAGTCAGGAGAAAGACTTCAGCGTAGTTCTATGTATTTTGGATCAGTCTGATGGCTCTGAAATTTCACCCTAAAAATAATGGTCATCTATTTCATTCTTTGTGAATATCAAAATTTAAGGTAATTGAGAGTTTTAAAACCAGGACACAGTGTAACAATATATATTAAATGTATTAACTCTATTTTTTTATACTTGTTTGCTATTATATGAATGTAATTTATTGTGCCTGCAGCAACCTGAGGACATGCTGGAAAATTAGATGATTCATTTCAAGTGTTTTATCCTAGTGAGCAAAATTTTAATCAGTCAGTTTTCAAATCCCAGCTCTGTTATTGGCACAGTCTGTAAACTTGGCAAGGTCAGAGAAGGACTCCATTGTAGACACAGTGTAGCATCTCAGCTAAATCATTACTGCATATGTTTTACTTTATCTGCATTACAGGATTTTTAAAGAAATAGACCTCTAGAAAGGTGCTCCTTGGAGGACCTATGACAAAGGTAATCTAACAAAATAATTTATGATAAGATTTATCTTGATCTATGTTGCTATTTCCTATGCAAAATTTTTTTACACCCTCATCTTAAAAACCCCAAACCTGTAACCTAGTATAAAAGAAAGTAAAAATTTTGTAACACATGAACCACTTTGCTGACATTCTCACAGTTTTGTGGCTGCATTGTTCATGGAGCATTGTGAATTTTACCATCCAGTGACGAGGACCTGTGTTATCAGTTTGCTCTACCTCAAATCTTGCTGTTAGCTTCCATCAGGAACATTCTGTTTTTGATGATGTGGTGTTCATTCAGAAATGTAAAGCAGTCCAGTATCCAATAATCAGTTGTGTATGTCAAATGCATGCTAATGACAGGAATGCAGAAAAAAAACCCTAATTGCCTTAATGATTAGGCAGTAGAAATAACAAGAATGATCATGAAATAAAATTTTCAGAACTATCCAATGTCCTAATTTTAAAGGGCATAAAGAAGCCTAACATCTATTGAAAGCAAATATAATTAGGTTCCAATACTCATAGTTGGATTTTGAAAATGTGACATAGACCTCCCATAAAATGGTAAAAAGCTTTAGCCATGTCTGACCATGAAAACTGCAGGCTCTTCAGGGTGATGGTCTGATACCTCCCAACTTTATATTGAACATGGAATAGTGAAACACACTGTACACTTCATTTTTTGAAGTAGGGGTTCAATATATTGGCAAAGCAAATATAAATTTTTTCCTGGCTATCAGAAATCAGAATGCTTTTCAAATAACCTGCCACATTAAAAAAACAGAAATAGAATAAGCCAAGACAGTGAATATTATTTGTGATATAATAATATTTAAGAGAGTAGAAGCCATAAAACAAAAGATGTTTAAAAGGAATAAAATTTTGCAAAGACTCAGAAATGTTTAGTGGAGCGTTAAATTAGGTAAATGTGTAAGCAAGTTGTTACAGTCTATGAGGGAAAAAGGCACAAGTTAATGAATTCTAAGCAGGGAGGGATATTGGATTCCATATATTTTAATAAATACCTGTATTTTGTATATAAATGTGTACATAAATATATGTATAAATAGGTATAGGTCTCATATATATCATATATATATATATATATATATATATGTACATGAATATATGAATATTAGAACCAAAAAAATCAAATGAGTTAAAAAAAATTTCTTAAGTCATAGATACATGCTGCAGATCTTTCCAAATAGAAGGTTGTATTAAGGCACTTAAATCTATTGGGAAATTGGAACATCTACAGCTGCGAATATTGTCTCATGGTATATTGCCTTTCTATTATCTCATTTTCAAAAGTTTTAAGTGATACTGCTCTCAAGCCCCCCTTTTGCTTTTGTTGTGCATTACTTATGCTGCACTTGGGGATTTGGTTTGGTGGTGAACATGGTGGGGCTAGGTGAAGGGTTGGATTTGGTGATCAGAAGGCTCTTGACAGGATGGACAGATGGGTGGAGAAGAACTGTCTGAAATTCAAATTCAGCGTCCTGCACCTGGGAGGGAGTAAGCCCAGGCACCAGCACAGGCTGGGGGCCAACCTCTTGAGAAGCAGCTCTGTGGAGAAGGACCTGGGGGTCCTGGTGGACAACAGGGTTTCCATGAGCCAGAAGTGAGTCCTTGTGCCCTAGAAGGACAATGGTGTCCTGGGAACATTAGGAGAAGCATTGCCAGCAGACTGAGGGAGGGGATCCTGCCCCTCTGCTCAGCCCTAGTGAGGCCTTACCTGGAGTGCTGTGTCCAGTCCTGGGCTCCTCAGGACAAGAGAGACATGGAGCTCCTGGATTGGGTCCAGCAAGTGACAAGAAAGGTGCTTAAAGTGCTGGGGAATCTCGCTTGTGAGGAAAGGCTGAGGGAACTGGGCCTGTTTGGCCTTGAGAGGAGATAAATGAGAGGGACCCTCATCAGTGTCAGTCAGTGCCTGCAGGGAGGTGTCAGAGGAGGTTCCCAGGCTCTGCTCATGGTGCCCAGAAATAGGACAGAAGCAATGGCAGAAACTGATGCCCAGGAAGTTCCACCTGAATATGAGGAAGGACTCATTTACTGCGCAGTGACCACACCCTGCACAGATAGCCCAGGGAAGGCATGGAGTCACTAGTTCAAGAACAGTCTGGACACAATCCTGTGCCATGTGCTCTGGGGTGACACTGCTGGAGCAGGGAGGTTGGACCAGATGGCCGATTGTGACGCCTCCCAGCCTGACCCATTCTGTGGTTCTGTGATCCGCCTGCTTTCTTAATTAAAAGTCAAAAAATGTAACAGGTGTGCAAATTGGAATCAATTCTGGACTACTTATTCTGACAGATAAAACTTGAATCCTCACAATGGTGCAAATGGAGTGATGTTAAGGAAACTGTCATTGCAGTGTAATCACAGATTTCAGTTTTCCCAGGAAAATAGAGGAGGCTAAGTGAACACGGGTTCTCAGATATTTTCTGGAACTTTCAGGGCAGATATTCTCGAAGTAGAGTGACAACAGAGTTTTTGAAACATGCTTTCTTAGTTAGAATTCACTGTAAGGATTTTTGGAGCAATTTTTAGTAATGGTCATTACGTTGTTGAAAACCATGTCTAAATAATATTTACAGAGATTAAAATCAAAAATGTGTGCATTATGTATCTTATTCTTACTTTCTTGAGTGAATATATCTACTTTATTGAGTCTTTCATTAAGGTCTAGGTTTTCTTCCCCCAAATATGAAGTAATTTTTTGGAAGTTGTTGCCTTTTTGTTTTTACGTGTTAACTGTAAAATTCCAGATAAATGCTTACGTCTGATTAATAGCGATGTTGCATTTCTTTGAAAGCCCTAATGATGCCACCCTACTAGCAAATCAGCAGCATACACTATCATCACACACAGATTGCCCATTTCTGGTCTATTTTTTACCTGTGTCTCTTGCCTTTCTCTACAATCTCTGCATTTTTAAAGAATTCTTCAAGAATTGATATATGAGGTTGTAAGAGCTGAAAAAAATTGCTGATCCATTTTAATAAATACTATATTGTCATGCATTTGCTAGCTAATTTATCCAGTGATTCATCAGTTTAGCTTTCAATATACATAATACCATTAAGATTTAGTAGAGCATATATTTGATTCAAAAGATGTATTAGATTTTGTAGGTCCCGACTTCCATTCAACATAAGATGACTTTATCTGTCTCATGAGGATATATGTGATTTCCAAAAGCAATGTATCTGGTTTTGAAAAATCCTGCAGTGGAAAGGGGAAAAAAAATTAATTTATTGCAAGGAACTAAACATTCATTTTAAAAATCTGAATATAGAAGTGACCCACATTTATATTAGAATTTCACAGCAAAGCAATATACTGTGCCTGTCTCACATTTCCCATACTGAAAGGAGTATTTTGATCATGATAACTTTGCTGCATGTATTGCTGAGTTCTGAATTGAAAAGCACTTTGCTCTGTAGAATAGAAAAATCAATTTAGCATAAGGTGATCATATTACACTCTATTTATCCAAGATTACAACATTTTAGAAGAAGATTGAGAGTGAAAGTAATTGTTCTTTTATTAATCCAAGTAGCTTTTAAAAAGAAATCTACTGATTAGGAAGCTCAGCTTGACTTCTAACTTGAATCTCCCAGGACTTATTCTGGGGGGTTCTGATTTCAGTGATGTGTTCTGGTGATATCATAAGCAACTATCTTGCTGAAGTTACAGAAACTAGATGGAAAAGAGGTTAACATGTCCTGTTAAAGCTTTTCAGCATTAATTTGCCATAGAATTGCCAATATTTTTAAATGTTCTTCATATATGTACTCTCTTGCCAGCTGGTGATTTCAAAGCTGAAGCTTTAGGTAACTCTTTCACTTTTTAGGGATATAGATTTCTGGTTTTAGTTTGAAAAATTAGTACAGTGCTTTGAAGATGCAGTGCAATCCCCTGTGCACCAAGGTTCCCCTGCTGACCCTTCTGAATGTTAAGACCCTGCCTCATATCCCTTTACATGTGATACTTCCTGCCAAACACAAGAATAAAAACGAGCTGAAATGCTTGTTATGTTTCCAACTGCAGCTACAAACTTTAGCTCACTGTGCCTGTGAACATTCTGTTGGATCTGACAATTTTTGATTCAACTCCAGTGAATCAAATAATGCAGCTGCTGAAGCAGGGTCATGCAGTCTCTACAGGCTTTTGTTCATTTAACATTTTATCTTAAGAAAACCCATCTAAGTGCCTTGTAGAATCTCACACAAAATTCAGCCATTTAGGGAAAGAATGGCAAAGAATGCAGAAGTCCTCATGCAGTAATTTAACCAAACATTTTCTTACCTTGTGGGGAAGAATGGTGGTATGAAAGCAACAGAGTTGCTGATTTATGGATATAAATAAAAAAATTGCAAGGATCTCTGTAATGTAGCAAATCCATGGCTTCTCTGTCCTAAATCCCAACTTCTCCTTGGACTGGGACCTGTCCCTGCGTTCTGTCTCTTTGCAGGCACAGCTCTGTCCGGCTGTACCCCAGCCTGAAGGTGCATAACCTTGCACCAAGGGAGCAGAACTTGCATTTTTAGTGAAGACAGGTGCTCTAGCTACTTTGGTCTTTTTCATGCATTTTGATGTTGGCAAAGAGAAAATTTATGGCAAACTAAGCTCCTGTATGACACCAGCAGAGTGAGGCATGCTTGCTGGTTTAGTAAGTGAGATGTAGGATAAATGGAGAGAAGACTTACAAGGACTGGAAAAAATGGAATATTAGTGTAGAGATACTGTTTTGTTTATTTTGAGATCTCAGACTGCAAAATGCTCTGCTGCCTTGCAAAGATATGTACCATTTTCTTCAAAAGGCAGCAGTGCTATGTAAGATAAGGGTGTATAAGGCCATGTCCCTGTTTTGTAAGGCTGTACAAAAGATCAGTGACCATGACTAATAGAGTGCTTGTGCTTTTTAACTTATTTTTGCTGTCAAAAGTAGTGCTTTGGTCATATTTTAGATAATGAAAATTCCATTGGAGATAGTCAGCTGGACTATCAGTTAGTAGAGCCAGCCCTCAGGTATTGCACAGAACCTACAGAGAGGTTCTGAGGAAGGAAATCTTATCATATTTGAATTAATTCTTAGGTCTTCAAATTTAAATGGCATTTGGCTTTGAGATGTTGAATTGGAAGGTCTTCATAAGTTGAATTGTTTCTGAGTAATTCTAAATTATAAGTTCACCACAGTTAAAGGTATAACAGATGAGCAGGAAAGCAAACATTTTTAATTGTTCCTCTCTTTCTTTCCAGAACTAATTGAAGAACATTGTGCCTTTCAGTATTCCACTCTTTAGATGGTTTTAGGCTAGAGAATCTGCTAAGTGAACAATGCAGGTTTTTCCAGAAAGACTCTACATCTGTTGTGGCTTCATATAGACATTTGGATTCTCAGAGAATTGATAAAGTAAATGTGATTTTCCACATTTTATGGTAGGGCAACATGAATGGTCTTTAGAATGGCTACTAAAGGCATCTGACTGGCCAAAACCAGATAGACTTCTTTACACATTGTTTGAGAATTAGATTTTAAGATGCCTACTTGTCCCTGGAAGTTTATAATTAAACTTCCAGGGACAAGTAGGCATCGTTAGCAACCTGCTTAGTTAGTCTTCAACTTGGAGATCAAAAGTAGCTAAATTACTCATTGTGGGGGATTTCTCTATTAATATGATATGCTATCCTAGATTCTGGTACTGTTCTCAGAGTTATGGAAGTAATATTGCTTTAAATATTTGTTGAACTGATCTGTAAATCTAAAATTCACGCTTCTTGGAACTTTAATTTGTTAGAATATTTAGATACACAGAAGTGTTGACTTCAAAAATGATGCAAACACACAGTATCTCAGTATTGGGGTTTTGAAAGGAAGATTGTTCTGCACCTCAGAATATTGAAAGACCCAGTTTCATAAGGTTTTGAGTGTGAATGTTGTTTCTGAACAACTTAAAATTAGCTTTTTTTGTGTTATGTCTTGAATATGGTGTTTCATTTTGAAGAAATCTGCATATCCCTATAGCATTTAACAAATATCTATGTCAAATAGAAACAACTGTACACATCTGTAAATAGTGATGATTTTTACCATCTCTTAGGAAAGCTTCAGAAGTTCTGTTTTGAAAGGTTAAACTACAGATGCTCAGAGCTGCTACTAAAATCTCTCATGGATTTTTTTTTCCTTTGGACTACCTTTGCTTCTCCTTTTCCTCCATTTGTCAGCTACATCTATTATATTTCGTAGTGTATTTCTCTCATGCTGGACATTTCCTAGTTATATGTCTTGTTGCCAACATCATTCCATCTCAGATGTGTCTGTGATGTGGTACCTATTCTGTTGTGATGTTTTCCTGCAGTACTGTTTTTATCCTATATTTTCTTTTCCATAGATACATTTATCTTTAGACTGACATGATGCTATTCTTTCTCTAGCAGCGTCAGACATTTGCAGCTGACCCTATAGTTTCCTCTTTTTTTCTTAGCCTTTAACATTTGCAGTTGTAAGTCAAGCTGATATTTTTATTTCCCAAGTGTCTGCTAGAGCTAATACCATTTTGGGATTGATCTGCAACTTTGCAGAAAGTAGCATTGCTGTGATGTCATTGCTGTACTTTCCTGCAGCAGTGGCCACAGAGTGCTCTTGCCTCTACTTCCCCATTAAAAACAAAAAACCAAACAAACCACCTTACCCCCCCCCCCCCCCCCCCCCCCCGCTTCCCTCAAAACAAACCAAAAAGCCTGGGCACAGTTTTCTTGGAAGAACCTTTAAAAGAAGCCTGAAAGCCATTAATTTAAAATATTAGTTGTTTAAATATACTAGAAAAGAAAAGCTTCCAGAAAATGTTGCTTTCATTGTAGGATTTAATGTTGTGTACCTTCCTACCTCTCATTGTTGTGTACCTGTTGTGTGACTTCCAAATATATTGTGAGAAGCAATGCCTTTAATGACACCACTCCAAGGTTATTCCTTTTTATTTAATAACTGATAGGAATGCACTAGGGAGCACAGATAGAGTTAGTCTAACCTGGGCTAAAATAATAGTTTGGAGGTAAAAACAGTGTGGCCAATTTACAAAGAATTGCAGGTTCATTTCTTGGACACATCCCAGAAAAATAAGGCTCTGCTTACTGCATCTGCTCTAACAAAATCCTTCTTTGACTAAGCACTGCTCCTTCAATATTTTCATTTTAAGAATCAGATCAGAGGCTCCAGGATCATTTTGATGAAGAAGTCATCTTTTGAATGATTGGAATTAAGACGTTTCTCACAGAGTCTCCTGCTGCTCAAGCAGTCATTGCTTCTGTAAGGAGAGGGTGCCCTGCAGTGCTGGTATCAAACTTTCCTGCTTCCCACGGTGCATTCAGAGGTCAGCTGCAATGAGAATACAGATGTCTGTTTGACAGAATACAAGGCAAACTGCAATCTTATAAATCATCATGGAAGAGGTAAAAATTGATGTCAGGAAAATGCTGTTTCTTTTTTTGTTCAGATAGGAGGATAAGTGAACAGGTTATATTTTTGAAAATCCTTGGTAAAAGGGAGAGGTAAAGGCTCTGCAGAATTTGCAGTCACAGAAAGTAATGCTGGTTTTGGTTGGAATTGCCACAATGTGAAATTTGAAGGGGAACTTTCTTTATGCGTTCATATTTTTAAAAATTATTTTCACCCATGCTGTAATTCTGAGATGATTTTTGATAAAAATAATCTCTGAAGCTTTAAATTCAGGGCCACTGATATTGACCAAAGTCTTATTTTCAAATATAAATTAAGTCCATATTCAGGAAGAAAATGGTTGTGCCGTAAACCTAATAATTTGATAATTTTTATCTTTGCTCCTTTTCTTCCTTCCAATTTGCTTCCTACCAGCTATTTATCATGGAACCTGCTGTTACTAAAAATATTGCATTTTATATTTTACATAATTATAGATTTATTCTCTGTAGATATTTTCTCTCCTTGCAGAAATTATCTACATTGTTATTATTATTTATTGCTATAAATATTACCATGTATCTGACAAAATAAAATCAGCATAATCTAAAGTAAATTACTACAGATTAATATTTCATACTGTTCTCTCTGACAGAGAATGTTTTAAAGATACAAAAAGAATTTATTTGGAAACATCACACAGAATACTTCAGGCGAATAATAAGCAATAGTTAAACCTTTAAAAACGAAGCTGATGCTGCAAACCTAACAAATTAAAAGTATTTCCAGGTGATTAGTCACTGTGTGTACAGTACTTTGAAAGGAAATTATCTATCCTTGGTTAATTATGAGTGTCCTTGGAATTATTAGATGCAGTCTGAAGAAATAGGAAAACATATGGATGTTCATTTTAATTTCTGATACCCCTCTTACCCTTCTGAGCTTTCCTTGCCTCCAGTTTTCTCAAACATAAATTTTTAAGAAAGCTGGCTCACCTACCCTTCTCCAGGAAGGGAGGATTCGTTCAGTACACAGTCTGTCTGTACATGCTGCTGTTTCTCTCTGTTGCAATTTATCTTTTCTGTTACAGTGGGATTTAGGAATGCTTCTATTTTTCACAGATTCATTGAATTCATAGCTGGAAAAATAATGGAGACTGGCTTCCTACATAACATGTCTGAGGAACTCTTGCCTAATGCCAACACTTTTGAAATGCATTCTTTACATAAACATTGAATCTTGATTTATAGATTCCAGATTATGGAAAATCAAGCCCATGAGTTTTATCTTGCAACAGGTATCTGCAGCGTAAGCAAGTACACTTCATTTTAATTCTACATGTTGGGTTTTGCTGTCTGATTAAAAAGACAATTACTATTTGAAGTCTCATATAGGCTCACACAGACTGTGCTTTGCTGCACAAAACTTCTCCTGATGTTACAGAACATTTTCTCTCTTCCTGTATGTAAGGAGATAAGAAACTGATAGTATACACACCAGGTTTATAGAGGGGGTTTTTTTTTGTTTGTTTGTTTTGTTTGTTTCTTTGTTTGTTTTGTGGTGTAACAGTAAGTGTTGCTGGTTTTCAAGCAAACAAACAATTTAATTTTTATTGAAAATTGATATTGGCTATATTTGGCAAGGTGGTTCTAAAGGAATCATCCTTTCAGCTTTCTCTGTATTCTTCTTTATTTCCAACATTGTGGTTTTTAAAAACCCCACAGACCCAAACCCCACACCTTCAACCCCTTATCCCCCCATTTAATGTCTCCTTATGTAGTTTCATCCTCCATTCAATCTGATTTTATCTTAATCCTTCTTTGACTGGCTGCTCCATATCCCTTTGTCCCTCCTTTATGAAGGGATGGTAAAAGAAAATATATTCTTCATATTGTTTTCAGGTGGTGATTCAACGTGTGTCTTTCTTGTCTGGTCTGAACATGATTGGTGGCAAGGCAATGTCTTCTCCTTAACTCTGGTGTTGGCTGTTTTCCTGATTTCTTGGAAATTGCCACTTCCAATCACTCATTCTAAGAGCAATGATATCCTTCATATTGATATTCACAGGACAAGTGAAAACACCTTCTACTGCTACAGAATTGACCATTTATGAGTTTAAGTTGCCATCTATCTATATGAATTCTGTGTACATAGCATGCACAAGTTCCTCTAAACACCTAAGTCTTTTGTATATCTCCTTCCATACTTCCATACATACTGCTGGATTACTCTGAGCTTCTTTCAGGATGAGCAAGTATTTTCTTGCTTTCTCTTGATTAAACTAAGCATATTGATCTTATCTGCCTTTAAGGCAGATTTTTCAGGTGTCAAAATATGCTTTAACTGACTTTTAAATATTTTCAGTTTCTTCATATGTCTTTAAAAATTCAAACTAAACAGAGTGTTCTAGCACTGGTGACATGAGTTCTTCAATTTGAAAGTAATGAAAATAATCTGTTTCATTTCGATATCCCTTTACTTTCCCAAGGATCAAATCAGTTCATTTAGAAACAGCATTGCCCTGGGAGTTCACAGACAGTTCCTTGCCCCCCTACAGTTTCAGAATCAATTTTTTTCAGTGTACCATCCTATAACTATGACATGCATTCCCCTATGCCTAGATTTATGCCTTTGCATTTGTCCTTATTAAAATTTATCCTGTTCAAATGAAGCCACCTACCCAGCTGGGACAGGTTGTTCTACAGAACATTTGCCTTATTAGTTGCCACTCTACCAATTTTTACATACTCTTCAAGTTTTACCAGCAATCACTTTGTATTTTCTTCCATATCATTGAAAATTATGCTTAAGGTTTAGATATTGGCTAGTCCATATTTAAAATGCTGGTTAATTATAGAGTCATTCCATATAGACTCCTATAAAGCTGAAGAGAAATGCAGAATGTATTTTTAACCACTATAGATAATAAAAAAACTATAATTTTTAAACATTTAATTAAAAAAAGATAATTTAAAAATAAACCTTAATTATTTAAATACTATTTTAGCCCATTGTGTTTAATACAATTAATTTTTTAAAATATGTATTTAATACTCCTCATTCTGAGAAATCAGCAAGAACGTAGTAGCTCAGAATGTGGAAATAAGCCAAATGCTTTACAGTCGTGTAAGTACAGTATATTAACCAATTTTCTTCTCTCAAGCTTGCAGCCAGAGTGCTCAAGGTACAATCCTCCATTTCCATAAAATCAATTAAACTTTTGGGGAAGATAAGAAAGCCACATTTCACAATTCTTTTTTCTAATAGTGGGATATAAGCTGAAAAATGTTATTTAAATTTTAAAGCAGCAGTTTATTCTAAGCTTGCAGAAGATTAGTGCATTATAATGTCCCTGCTGGGCTGTAGGAAATGAAATTAGAAACTAGAAAATGGTGTCAGATATTCTGGTTATGGGGGTGGTGGTGCCTCTGTCTTCTTGTTGGTCTGTTCCAAATGAAGCAGATCCAAAACAGAGTGAGCTGACCTAAGACAGACCTGACCCAAGATAGAGCTACTGCAGTCCCTTGTCCCTCACACTGCCCAGAGCTCTGTGCTTTGTGTCACTGTCCACCTGTGGAATGCAGGCCTGGGGTCTTAAACTACCTCAAAACTCTGAGGTTGGTGATGATGATGATGATGATGATGATGATGATGATGATGATGATGATGATGATAAGCAGAAACCTGGACAGCTGGGCTGTGCAGTGTGAAAGTACAGTCTGAGCTGAAGAAGGTCAGCATCAAACGCAAATTTGATTTAGCAGCCTGTGCGATTTTTTTTAGGCTGTTTTGTCGCTCCATTTTGTAAATTCAGTCCCCATAATTTTGCAGTTCTTTGACTGGCAGGGTCTTAAAAAATATTTGGGTTTGTCTGGCTCTATTTTCTGCTGGAGTCAATGGGACTTACCTTCCTCCCAATGATGGGAGCGGAAGGAGTTATTTACTCAACTGCAACATTTCCTTATGGAGTTTGTGCTTAAAAATTGCTCAAATGCATAAACAGCTGTAAGAAGAGATAAATCATTCTTTATTGTATTGCACATTAATTTTGTCATGCAGGCACCATCTTGGTGATGATTTTATTTGTAATCAACAAAACTAAGCTTGGTGAGCAAACATAAATTATGCAGAGATGTGTGATGTAGCAGGCATTTACAAAGGGAAGTGACATGCATTCACAGAAAATGTTTTCTGCAGGTAGATGATTAGAAATTAAATACATGTTGTTTTCTGTAGAAACCTAAAAAGAGTGGTTCAATCAGGTTAAATAATTTATAAATGTTATGGGCCACAAAATTACCTACACAATACCCCAAGCTACAGGCAAGCATACCTTCCGTAATTCACACTGCTCTATCTTTTTAGAAATTTAAGTTCTTTGGCTCTGCAAACAGAAGTATTTAATTAATTTCTGTAACTACATCTTGAGTCCCTTCTAATCAGCTTTCAGTCTCAACATTTTCCTGAAACTCCTCTCAGACAGCCAAATCTTGGAATTGCTTGGAATGTCTTCCACTCTTTCCTTCTCTATTCCACTGCCACTTTTAATCCTATCTTTCTTTTCAAAATACTATCCCTTGCAGAGTTTGGTGAAATTTCTTGTGATTTTCTGCTCATCTCTCTACCTAATTTTACAGCATCTCTTTCAGTATGTTTCCTTTCACACTGAGAGTGCTGCAGCTTTTCTATCTGTTCCCCCTACACATGAGTCCATGACCATTTAATATTGGTGACTTATTTCTGACCTATCTCCTGCAACAACCAGTCTTGGTTCTCATCATCCATTTTGTCAGGATTCCTGTCTCCAGCTTTCCTGACCTCCGACTACATCTCTCCAGATCACCTGTAGAGACTATTGTATCTCCTCAGCCCTCTTACTGTCTCTTTCCTTCTTTCTAAATTAAATTGTTTCTATTTATTACCTCAATTTCTTCCAAAGCTCTACTTTTGTCCTATGTACTTTTACCTCGGCTAAATCAGTGATGATTTCTAAGCTTCTCTAATGAAAAGAAATGTGATGAGTGCTACTTTTGTGCCTCTCTGATGCCTGAGAAGATCATTTCCTTCTTGAGGCAAGGAAGACTTACACATGCCTCCTAGAGCTGGTGTCAAATAAAATGTCTCACATAAATAATTAATTTGTAATGCTCAATGAAAGGCAGTTGAGGATGGCTGCATTTCCTTCCTTTTCTATTTCATGTTGCCCGTCTGATTGTAGGTAATTTGAATTTGGGATTGAACCGCTACACGAGTTTGGAGAGTGAATAGCCCAATATGGAGATAATGCTTTTAGGAAAGATTCTCTTGACTTATGGAGAACAAACTCCCTCACAGTACTTCAGTATTTAAAGTGCTATTACTTGCTGTGTTTAGCACATACAGCCAAATAACTTCTAGCTGCCTTCTTCAGAGTGCAGTGTTGTGGCAATTTGTATTAAAATTCTTGAAAACTCACACGATTCTCCTGATTTTCATAATTCTATTAATTTGGCATCAGTAAACCAACAAAACTCTTGTGTAAATATCCTGCAGCACCTGGAATTTACTAAGCAGATGACAACTTTGTTTCTGATCATTGAAAAAAAATTCAGCTGAGCCCCAAATAAGGAATAAGGGAAGGAATGTGGCCCTTTCAAAGGCATAAAATCAACAGAAGGATGAAAATCTCTCTTATTGCAACTTGAACAGCATTGGTCGTAGAAGAGGTCACAAGCTTCAAGAAGCCTGTAACAAATTCCAGTTAAGGAAAAACCTCTTGAGGGAGGTCTCAGATGAGCTTGGTTGCAGAAGACCTTTAGGATATTCTCTCCTACTTAAGAGAAATTGAGGCCTTGTAAATGCACCCCTCTTTTGTGGTATAACAGCCTCCAGCAAAACCGGGCTTGCTGTTCACATGGATGAAGGACTCTCTAAAATACTGCGCAAATACTACAGTGATTCACCTCTGCTGAACTACCTATAGATAATGTCTGTAAAATGATTGTCAATTCAACTTTTCTTCATCAAAGCTCTAGTAATTTTCCCTTTATGAACATTACAAAATGCACCAATACAGTGATCCTGGTTAGAACAGGGATGTACTCCATATGCTCTCTAGATAAGACAGGGATCTCTGTACTTCCTATCTGTGAGCCACTGATAGAGCTGCAGGTGTGACAGAATGCTAAATAGCAGTAACAGATTTTAAATGTAATTACAAGTATTTGACGACATTCATCCATGGCATAATGGGGCAGCTGTATGATTAGACTGTCCTTAGAAAATTGAATTACTCTAATAAATGGAAATGACTGTTATTTAAATGGAAGACTATTTGCATAAAATAGGCCAATGTTAAGTGACCAGCCACTAAATATGTGTGAAGTCTAATCTCAGAGTTTTGGGTCAAAGATGGATGGGTTCTTGACAAAAACTTTCATTTTTGGGTGGTAACCCTATAAATACAAATTTGGTAGCCAGGAGCTTCAAGATCTAAAAATTGTAGCTCAATGTATTAATTTTTATTTTACATTTTTTTTTCTATAAGAAAAAACTAATGTTTGTAATTCATTACAAACAAAGTCAACAATTTCTCATAAATGGAAATGAATAAAAAGTCAGGTGATGACATTCATTTTCATAATGGACTTGGGACATTTCTGAGATAGCTGTTTGGTTCACTGTTATCTTATTCAATATCAAGGGCTTGGAGATAATTCAGTGCAACAGAAATAAGTATCAACTACAAGCCCCTTAATAACAAATATATTCACTTTAGCCACAGAAATGCAACAGGCCCACTTCTTCCAAGCAACTTTCTGTACCTTACTGCAGCTGGGAATCTCCTCAAACTGTTGTGAGGTCTCCCTCTGTTTTCAAAAACAACACCAAACCTTGTGACACCCAAATGTCTTGGAAAGGAAAGTTTTCCAGCAAGAGCTTTGGTTAGAAAAATGGTTGTACAAGTTACCTGAAAGACCACTTTCTGTAACATTCAGCCCTACATTTCATGAGAAACCTGTCAAGATTTGCAAGGCATGCATGTACCTATCTCCACAGACAAATGTAAGCCAAGAGGTGAAAGGCTTTTTCTTTCACGTTTAAGTTTTTAAACACGAGGAAATCCAGTGCTTTACTCTTTGCCCACTGCTGCTGTTTTTGTCATGAGGCCACATTCTCATGTGGCCACGTGAGAATGACATTGGTACTTTTGACATTGGTACTTTTCCATGTCCATTAATAGATTTATGCAGCTCATGAGCTACATCATGATCTTCATGGTCTATAAGCTATAGTGTAGATTCGTTTATGAATAATAAGCACTAACAAAACAGCATCCTTTTTCCTTTATTCTTTGGAGGACTGCACCTCATTTCAAACCCTCTGAATCAAACCAACTTCTCCATAAGTTTCATAAGTCTCCATATTTCTAGATATAAAACTAAATATATTTAATTAAATTTAGAAATCAAACTGTCTAGACCTAAACCTCAGCAAATAATAGTGGGTAGAGGAGACTGATACTGTGATGCAAAGTTAAATATATAAGTGATCCTTTTGTAAAGGGTGATGTGGAACTTGCACTGGTTCATTTCATTAGCTGAGTTTGGGCCTAGCAAGGAGGTTGTGATGATATCTGCCAGCTTATTGCATAGTTTGAGTAGTTCTCTCTAGGAATAGGACAAGATAAGAGCATTTCTGGAGAGAAAGTGTCTAAGACAATGTTGTTTCTACAAAGACAATTCCTAAATGGGAAGAAAAGAGTTGCTTAACAGCAATAGCAAAGGGGGAAAAAATCTGAAATTTCTATTTTCATGAAGTTTTACTTTCTTCCAGTTTTGGTACCCTATTCCTTGAGCTAGAAACCTAGTGGTAGCTTAAATTATCTCTTTTTCTGGGTGTCTTTATCCTTCCACTGGTAAAAATGCAAAATGCATGATGATAGCTCTACTCTCCTCAGTTAAAATTACAGTTCTTTAGTAGATAATGGGCCAGGATTCTCTCATAGATTCAGCTTTCTCCCCTAAAGACAGCTTTCTAAAACCTTGAATTATACTTGCCAAGGTGAACAGAGTTATTAGGTTGCATTTCTTAATTTGAGGGTCCTTTCTTCTGTAATAGGAGGGTGAGGTAACTACAGAAAGGTTAGCCTGAGCATAAGTATATCAGCACTCTGTGGTAAATTTTCATGCTCATCATGAAATCCCTGTTTCTACATGGTGGAGTAGGCTTGAGCTTCTACTAAAGTGAACTCAGAAAAGGTTCAGGGACTTCTAAAAAAAATAAGACCTCCTGAACATGTTCACTCACCTAACTGAATATTTCAGTAGACTCAATGCAATTATTCATCAGTGCTGGACTGGCACAGAATATGTGAGTAGTCTCCTTTTCTTTGCTATGTTTATAAAACTCCCCAAAATTCCATGAAATAAAATTTTCCCTAAAATAATCAGTTTCATAACTTCCCATAACCTTCAGCACTAACCTTTTTAGATACTTGCGAAATTGGATCTCCTGAGCTTTCCATGAAATCATCAGAAATGTGTAATGCATTAGGATTGTATTTGTTTTACTGCATAAATACAAGCAAGCAGATCTATTCATTTCCATAGTGCTCTCCTCCCCATTAAGATTTTCTAAAGACGCTGTTGTTTTTTTCCTAAATGTAAGTGGCAAAGAAAAGTGTCCCAGGCATGTAATTTTAGTAGTGTCTTCTTCCCTTATGACTCATTACTGCTGAAATCAACACAACTTGAGAAGTGCTCAGGAACTTCAGTAGCTCTTTAATGTTTTCAAATAGTAACATCTGTGCATGTTTATGACTTCATGCTCTGCCTTAACGTTGGCCTTGGCCAATGTTTCTGGCTGTTAAGTGCTTGTACTTTCAGAGAGCAGGGTCCCTGCTCTTTGCAAGAAGCAAGAGAATGCAATTATTGAATATTTAATTGAGCAGAACAGTGGCAATGCTGCAGAAACAGACCTGCTTTTATCAGAGTTTTGCATGTTTGTTTAGAACTTGCATACATTCAGAGGTTACTGATACGCTACTGAATTTTTGTTTTCCCCACAAGTCATGACCAAATCTTTCCTTTTACTCTCTACCTTCACTTAGAGGCAATGATGCTTCTGGATGTGAACATCTCTGCATATTCTCACAGAAAATATTATTATTATTAATATTTCAACTTGCCATCTATTATGATGGCTGGCTGAGGGCAGAAGAGACACAGAGGGAGAGAAGCAATAGAGGGGAAGTAAAGGTTGGCCTGAAGACAAGTAGTGAGAACAGGAGAGAACAGATCTCAGGGACCAGTAGTGACCTGAAACACCCCTTCTTTAGGAGATGGCTGGAAAGGAATCTGCAACCACCTTGCTTGTACTTCCACAGACAGTATTGGCTGGAAAAGCTGTGGGATTAATGCTAGTGTTAAGTCTAATAACAGATGTGTACTTGATATTCAGAATTGTAGTTTACTGCAGTTTATCATGGGGAAGTTCTGGATTTCCTGTAAAGGTTTTCCATGTACTTGATGATAAATACAGAAATCTTGAAAGGTTTATGCCAACAAAAGAAGTTTTCTGCTTGATTTCCACATTTGAAATTCAAAGTCTCCAAGGAAAATTCTTTGTTGATTGAGGAGCTAATGACATGTTACTAATTACAAGAACTAAGAGACTGAAAATTGTACAACTTGTAGGAGAATGGGTTTAAGCTAACTCTATTTAAAAGAGATTGAAAACCTGAGGAAGTATCAGAAATGGAGACTGAAAATATGCAGCCTGCCTAACTTCCCCTGAGGAATGTGTGAATTTACTGATGACACTGAAACTAAATAAACTTTTACTTTTGTTAAACAAATATGAACACATTTTGAATGCAAAAGAGCTATATATGTTTTATCTTCAAATTACAGGTTACACCTGTATTCCATACAGAATTTTACTGAAATTAAAGGGCTTCTTTTTTTTTCTTCCCAGTATTTTTCTCTTCTGGCAATGTGCTGTGCTGGCATGATGGGGCTTATAGGAATGAGCATCTTCAATTTTACTTTGCCCATACTGTTGTGGTATGATGATGTGGATATTAAAATAAATAGAAATCTTTCAAATTCATCAGCGCAGGACAAGATATAAAACATTGCTAAAGTCAGAATGTTCATTTGAGGAATAAATAGGAAGTAAGCATAGAGACAATAATTTTATTGTTTAAGGAAAGCTTCTAAAAGGAGCAATGGGAAAGAGATGGTACTTACATGTACATATTTGAAGGCTACTAAATGTTTCTGCTACCTTTGGTACTTCTGAAACAATTGCTGAACGTGTACATTCCTAGTAAGATCTTTTCTAAAACAACTTTGGTACTTAAAAGGGGTCTCACTTCTGGTAAATACAAACCAGACCTATGTGGAGTGTGTGGTCCACTTGCATAATGGTTTGGAGTCCCAAATTAAGTGCAGACTGGCACTGGAGAAGATGTGTGTTTTCAGTATGTGCATGTATTATTTGTTTTCCTGAGAAGTTTCTCATACTTTTGTAGAAGAACATAATGTTTTAGTGTCTCTTGAATTGGCTGTGCCTTTATAAGAATAAAAGTATTTTAAATCTTTGTTGTATCACGGGCTTTTTTGTAGAGAGAATAAATGGTTGTCTGGGACTGACTCTTAAGTAGAGCTTTGGAGAGCTTCCTATCTTTCAGGTAAGACCTGGCATGACTGGTTGGACTATTAATTGTTCTTCCCTTCAAAACCACATAAGAAGCTGATTGATTGCCTTTTACAGGCAATATGTTGTATTTATTGTACATTTTTTACTGTAAACTCTTTGAGAAATCATAATGTTCTGCAAAATCTAGAAATAGGTGCTCTTCTGGATTGGTTATTTACATTTGTTTTTATGGAGTTCACTATTGTTTCTTCAATATATAAATTATTCCCAAGATTTCACTGAAAAAATGCAGGATGACCTTTCTTGGAAATGACATATTTGAGAGTCTTACATTCTTACATTCTTACAGATGGACTGAACTCTCCTTGTCATATGTATAAACTTAGTCTAAACTCCTGGGGTTTATATCCTTATTCATTTTAATGGTCAAACTCATATCTTATTCTCTGATCAGGCCCTACACTAAAACATGACTGAAGTGCTGTAAAACACAAGAAAACAAAACAAAAAACCCCCCAGAAATAATACCCTTTTAAAACTATCAGTTATGCAATGACCCACCATATCTACAAAAGAGAGCAAGATCTTCTGTTGCCTTGACCTGAGTGGTGATAATTTACTGCAGCTGCAAAGCTGACCCTTTATGCTTTTGATAATTTGTAAGGTTTATCAAATGTCCTTTTAAACCATTTTAAAGACCTTTTAATAATGTTTCAAAATTGTTGACAAAAACTTCCTCTTATCATCTGAATCCTAGCCCTTGAAGGAATATTCTTAGTGGAACATTTTCAATTTCAATTTGATATTAAAATATCGGTACGAGAATATAGAGGTCTAAGTGTGTGGTTTTAGAGACTTATTTTATCTGTTTATCAGGGTAATTATATTTGCCTTGCATGCGCACAATGAAGTGGCTACTCAGAGAAAACATTTTAGATCTAACACAGAGCTTTGGCTGTTTATCCAGATATTCTTAAAAAGAGATAAAATTTTTGTTTATGCAAGACCTTGCATTTGCCCCTGCTTCCATCCAGCCACATGGCACAAACGCTAATAAATTCACTAAAATATTTATTTGATGGTTTTGAAGGGTTTCCCTTGTTTGTTATCCTTTATCCTGCACTTGTGTGGACCTGGACAAACAAGAGAAATGGAATCACAGTGAGGGGAGGAAGCTGGGAGTAAAAAAAATTACCACCAGAAAGCAGAAAAAGCAGCAGGAGAGGGTAATAGCATGCAAATCTATTTTGCATTAAGGTCAATAATCTTGATATTTTTGGGCTTCTTTTTTTGTTTACATTGAATTTATCTGCACCTTTGTGAAAACCTTTTTTTTAGATATAACACTGTTAACTGAAAATCCTCCTAAGTGTCTGTTAAAATCTCTTTGGAATTTTGCTTTTGCCTTCTCTTATATCAGGCTCTAAATGCTCTTCAAGAATTTCAGGAAAGCTCATTTAGTCTTCCAAATTCCTTGTGATTTTATGCAAGTGGTGACACTACCAAGGAAAAATAACCTATAAGCCATACTTGTGAATTCATCTTGTGTTGCTTTCAGTGTTACCCTTTTCAGCCAGCGAGTCTCACATAACCTTTCCCTCTTGCTTGGGATTCACAAACAGCCTGAGATCAGCCTCCTGACCACTTCCAGAGTGCATTGTGAAAAATATGTGAGATTTAAACTCAGGCTTTAAATAATAATCTGGTGTTTTGTGGGGTTTTTTTTTGGAAGTTTAACATATCTCAGTAATAAGCAGAATTTCATACCATGCCTCTGGAAGACAACTCTCCTCAGTGGGTGTCACAAGGTATTGAGGTAAGCAAGAAGTTCAATACATTTATCACTGGTGAATTCTGATAAGCCTCTGATAATTTCCTATCCATACTGTATCCTAGATCTTAATGAACATGATTTTGGCCATTAAATTAGTAAAATAGGGGAAAAGAAACACTCATTACAAGATGTCCTACTTAAAAACCAAGCTCAATTACACACATGAGTTGTGATAGTCTTTTCCTCTCTGTGAATTTCCAGATATCTTTTGATAATATTTGAATCCTTGTGACCATGGTTGCATAACAGGTGTGGGGAAAAGGTGTTCCAGTTTTAAAAGCTCTTTGTGTTACTGTTGACTACAACACTTCTTTGTAGTCTTTTTTCCAAGCCAGAACTGAAACTAAGCTATGCTTATCCCATGGAGGCTCCTGTGGCTCTTAGCTACTTCTCAACAGTTCTAGGAGCTGTCCATGGGAACAAGCTTGTTCCCTGGGATGAGAATGTCCATGAGAATGTCCTGGAATGAGGTGTCCAGCTTTATGCAAAATCAACTATTGTCGAGGAGCTAGGTTAAAACATGCTAGATAAACTTATTTATATTAAATGTACTCATATATTTAATGGAGCCCCAAAGCACAATCTCCCTGACTGAATTAAAATTCGGCTAATATGGGACAGGTACTCATGAACAGTGAGCAGCTTTCAGGAATTGATTCTTCAAACAGAAAATGCTTTTTTATTTCTGAAAATTACCCAACTCCATGGGTACAAACCACATTGTTTTAATAGTAAGATTAATGCAACATCTGGAACTGACAGAATTAGTCTGCAGAGCAGCAATTGAACAGATGAGGAGACAGATTGGTATGGCTGTGAAGAAGCAAAAGCCAGGCCAGCCTGCTCCTACCCATCCAAGAGAGAATGAAGCTTCACAAAAGTGTTTTTCCTGGTCTCACTGACACCCATGATTCACACAACAGCTACAGCATCTCTACAGGCAATGCCACTTGCCCAGTGTTCTTTATCAGAATGGACAAATCTGTGTTTTGCGGTGCTGCCATAGCAAACACTCGTTTACTTTCATTCTTGGACTTCGGCGCCCACAATGCCAGCACGAGCAGCAGCTGATTGCAGCCACAATGACAGAAGTCAGTCTGTGAACAACCAGAAGGAAGCCACCAATGTATTTTCCATTCTGACAAAGCAATTTTTAGATTGTAACGACTTTAAGCACATGAATAAGGACAGTAAATTTAGAAATTATATTTTTAAGCATTAAAAAGTCACAAACCCAAGAGCTAGTATTTATTTAAATGGTTATTTTTGACTTTAAAGTGTTTAAAAACATAATTTGAATTAATAATTTACACAGTAAGAGACTTTAACTTACAATGTAATATTTTAGAGATAGACAAGAATAAAATGTTGCTTTGTTTTTATTTTTATAAAGCACATCTTGGGACTTACTCTGTGCTTCTTCTAGACCATATGGTATTCCTGGGTTTCATATCACACACAAAGGTAAAGAGAAATAAATACTTTTCTTGTAAAGAGAATAGATAGAATATGATTAACTTTGAGTATTAGAAAAATTATCTTGATTTTTGGTGGGAGAGATATTTTTATAAAATTCCTCATGTCGAATGTGGTCTTCCTAATGTTCTGCAAAACTTCAAAAGGTTTCCAACACTGATGCTAGACAAATTTATATGTATATATATTTTTTAATTTCAGAATAATTTTTTTGTAAATCCATGTATCTCAGGAGCAACACTCCATGTTGAACTTCTAATGCCCTCCTGCTGAGCAGGCTTTGCTAACTTACTTGAAATCTTTATGCTGTGCCTTTCAAACCCAAAGTGCAAAGTATCTGGTCTCCTGTGAGCTTTTACACCTTTTTCTTTGTACGCATGAGCATGTGCAAAGGTCTGACTGACAGCACCATTTCTAGCATGAACCAAATCCCTTCCAAAACTGACTTGGATAACTTGGGGACTCCAAGCAGCAGTCAGATTCCCTGGCCACAGTCTGTCCCTCAGGATTTAGGTACTGGGTTGAAGGCTTAGCTGATGGTTTTCCCATCAGCCAGGTTTCCCCTCAAGGAGTTTGGTGTGGTTCTGGTCTGTCATCCTGAGACCCAACACCTGCTTCTATCTGCTCCAGCCCTTGATCTTGTCTCTTGGATACAGATCCCTCTGTCCTGCCAGCTGTCCCAGCTTGTTCCTGCAGCTGAACAGTCAGACTAACACTGCTCCAGCCTTCTTTGTTTGACAGCTCTGTTTTGCAGGATGGATCTTGTAACACTCAGCTGAGTCTCCCCTTACATTTACTGCTTGAATTCTAAATTTAGCTTCTATTAGCTTTTCACTGGCCCAAAGTGCTGTAGTATAGGGGACAGCTGAGAGCCTGAACTCTTCTCCTCCCATGGAAATTGAGTAAAAATATTGTGACTGAAAAGGGATCTGCAGTAAAAGCTGATGCTTCTGAGATCTAAGGAACTTACTCAGCTTCATCTGTTTCAGTCAAAGGGCATTGAGAAACAGATTAGAAAATCTGACTTTTGTGAAAATAAGACACTTATCTGACCCAAGCTTTCATTGATAAACAGAAACGATAATAAAATTGTGTTTGCCATAAATGCTTCTTGGGGCTTTCACAGATTTAACTGGGCTTAACTGAATCATGATAGCCACTACACATTTTCTTAATCGACTGCCCTTAGAAGTCCCCAGATAGGCTGTTACTTGCAGCAAAATGATATGTCTGCCCTGATCTTCTCTTTTCTCTGCACTCCATAACCTTGGTGTAAGGAAATGCAAGGCTATGAATAGCCAGTGGATTCTGATGTGATCGGGTGATGAGAGTGAGTTAACATCAGTTCTGTCTCGCAATGCCTTCTGTTTAGGTCTTTTTACTCATTTCAAAACCTAAATTTTCATGCAAGCAGACAAGAAAGGAACTGTTTTAAGCTACTATCAATAGGATACTTCTGTCTCAATGAACGGGAATGTTTAGTCGATACCCACGTTGTTTTTTTGCAAATACTGTTTAAAAAGACAAAGAAAGGCTCTGAAAACCTGTGCTTGATTGTTCTTCAGGATTAAATTGCAGCACGACATCTTGCCTTCAGCTGCTTCAGCTGCAGCCTACAGTTGTCCACCCCCGGTGCAGATCAGGCGGGATCTCGCTCGCAGTCATGGTCTGAGCTTTGGTCCCTCATTCTTTACAGGAGGAAGCAATCTGTTCCAGTCTGTTCACACAGAATTACTCTTGCTATCTGCTCCAGATCTGCTGGGCAACAAGGCTGCGAATCCTGCTCCCACCACTCGTGCTGTGCACATCAGGATGTGTGATGAGCGAGGGAAACCTCAGTGGGATCACCCAGAGCTGTGGTGCCACTCGGTGGAACAGCAAAAATAAAAATTTGATGCAGCCTTGCAAAAAAAAAAAAAAAAAAAAAAAAAAAAAAAAAAAAAAAAAAAGTTGCAACTGTCCTTTTTAAAGGACATTGTTGCTTTTCATTTGTAATACTCTCGTGTTTGGGTCAAAATGGCTGACTGTTATTGGTACTGCCTATACTTTTGTATTACAGCTAGAAGAAGTTGAAGTCAGGCTATGAGATGATGTTTGTTGCATATCTTTGTAAAAAGACCTTATAATTATATCCTCACAGTGCTGATTTCAAAGAAGTACTTTTCAAGTCTATTTAGTACCTTTAAAACTTCTAAGTTCATGCAAGTGTAAAAATAAAAAAAAATTAATACCCTAAAACAACACAAAATGCCAGGTTATCTCTCTTTTTTGAGGAAAAAGGGATTCTTTCCCTAGGATAAGTGGATTTTATCATTAAGAGCTAGAAACTGATAAACAGGGGTGAAAATGGCTGGGACTGTGCAAGAAAGATATGTTTTACAATAATATATTCAATGATTAGTGCCAATATTTCTCCAAACATATTCAAGCAACTGTCAAACTAGTTTAATACCTAAGTCTTCAGTAAAAATCCCAAACCACTAAATAATTCTGTGATTAAAAATGTCAGGATTAATTCTAAAATGTTTCTAGCAAATGACATTAGTTCAGCTGAACTGTAAAGTAAAACAATCAGAGCTTTTCCCATATCTCTGAGAAGAAAAACTGACTAATTCTGTAAATGGTTGCACAGATTTGGTTGTATTCTTCTGAGTCTAAACTGCATATTAAATTATGAATATTGTCATTCTTCTTGTAGTAGAGACTTGATATGCTGTTAAAAAAAGCTAAATAATTCACTCTACTAAAAACATGAAGCAATAGCTCCGAGGCTGTGGACAAATACCAATTCTTTTATGTTAATAGCAATATTTTTATGTTTATCATTAGACATAACTAAAAATAAATATGGATTCCTAAGATTTACTGAGCCATTTCGCTTACAGATACAGCAAAGTTGGTACAGATACATTGTCGAGAATGGATATTATTTCTTTATTTATTAATGACAAATAAATAGCAACCAGCCTTTTTTTTGAAATTTTCACAATGAGAAGAACCATTCTCACTAGTTCTGAGTTTAACAACTCAGCTTCTTATGGGGCCCTCTTGAGGCCAAGGAGAGACTGAGGGAAGCAGTGTTTCTTTTGCTTCTTTTCCGGCATTCTACCCATTTTTTGAATAAAGTTCATATGAGTCAGAGGATACAGAGGGACTAGACTGGTTTAAGTAAGCTGTGGAAAAGCCCTGATTCTTTACTACTTGCAGTCAACTGTGGCCTGCAAGGGCCTGAAGGTCCTGCAGGTGGTCTGGAGATCAGTTCTCATTCCTTCTCCTCTCAGCAAAATCTTTTGAACAAAACATTGAGGCTGTTTCTTTCTTTTTATTTTCTGCTGTGAGTTATTCCTCATAAAAGGTGATAGAGCACAGAATGTTTCTCTTTCAGTGAGTGAGATAGTTCAAGGTGTGGCTTAGTTCAAGGGTCTAACTTATTTCTATCAGCCAAAAACAATCCTAGCCAAAGAAGATGATGACAAATATGTAAGAAATCAAACATATTTGATGATAAGAACATAATGCCAGAAACCTTTCATTGACTTGGTTCATCCTTATTCATGAACAGAGATGAGTCACAATCAGGCACTGATTTGAACTTAGTTCAGCTTTTTGGTTTTGTTGCCCACCTCTATTTCTGTCATATGGAATAATGATTTTCTAGCAGAATAATGAATTCAGTTTTTGTCTAGTAGTCTGTTTTTGAGTTTTTGATGTTTTAGATTTCCTCAGTTGGGTTTTTTTTCCCTAAGGATACATTTGCTCAGCAGAGAAAATGCCAGATTCAATAGTTGCTGTTTCTCGAAGCAGCTGAAAACAGAGTACTGGAAAGGAAAATCAGTGACCAATTTTGATGGGAAAGGCTGGTAACAAAACTCATGTTGCCCATTCATGTAAAAGCATGGTTGAGAAATATCTCAGTGTTGAGTGAAGTGCTGCAAATTAGGCAGCTGATTTATACTTTGAAAAAAAAATAATGCTACGCTGGAAACACTTGCAAGACCACTCATCTGTTATTGGCCTGACTCAATAAGAGAACATTGCTCTCTCCAGAATGGCTCATTCTGCCCAGCAAGGCCTGATTCAGTTTGTCCAAGTCAGTGATAGTATATATATATTCTCATAGTTAGGCTATGACAGATCTGGTGCTGGAAAGAAAAGAGAATCCCAGAAGCCATCTATCAATATGTGCCAAACCTATATTTTCTACAGATAGGTCCCGCATGAAATAATACATTAGTATTAGCACTTTTGAATGCCTTGATGAAAATTAGCTTCTACAATGAAAAAATCAGTTTTCCTTCCCTGGCTTAACAGATGATGTTAATAGGAAATCTGTTTTCTGAATTAAAGACTTGGTGCAATAGAGGCCAGAAGCTGAAAGGCCAAGTGTTGGATGGTACTGCATTATCTAGGACAGCTGAATGGTTTTGAAAATCTGATCTTCAGAGCTGAAGGACTGCCAAAATCTGGAGGTCTTTGCATGTTGCTCAGACTCATCACTAAATGTGGGGTTGCAGAATCACACTCTCTCTTGAGCTCACTCAGTACAAGAACATCTGCACCCTTTCTTCCTCTCCAAAGGGACATTGGCAAGTTGCTGAGCTCCAGCAGAAGCATAAGTCTTGCTCTAATTTCCCTTTTCCATCACCATTTTTAGCTGACCTATAGTTAATCACACCTGGGTAGAATGGAGAAAATCAAGGCTGGGATTCAATTTGGCTCCTCAATATAAATGGGCTTTTTAAGAAACAGTCAAATTAGTCCTGTCTGCTTCAGGTACATTCACCTATTTTCTTCCTTATTGTGTAAGAGAAATTACATTTTTTTTCCATCAAAAAGAAGACAAATAGTGTCAGATGAAGAGATGTTACCCTTTTTTAGATTCCAGCATAACTGGTTTTCAATTATGTTCTCCTAAAATAAATGGGCTATTGGTAATTAACACTATTACAAGTGTAATTTCAAACCATTTAGCACAATTTGTGGGGGCTATGTTTTATGATGGCTCACTTCCATTCTACAACAGGAAACTCTGGAACTGTTTATTTTTCTTTCTTTATTCATCCAGTTCATGCTTATGCATCTATCAGAAAAAAAACCCAAAGCCCATATTTATTTAGTAACATGAAGATAGAGAACTGATGGGGCTTTTTTTTAAAGGGAAAACATGTAAACTCTTTCATTTCATAGAGGACAGTGTTAGTTGGAAGTAAGAGTTGCAGAAAGAAAAGGAGACAAAAGAGCTGTAACACTGTAAGTAAATCGTGTATTTTCAAATAAAGTTTCAAATCATAAAACAAAAGGTGAGGAGATTTTGCTTTCTAAGACATGAAAACAACCTGACCTTTACAAAAGATTGTATTGCTCTGGCCCTTTGATGCTTTGTTGATAAAATCAAAAGCTGTTTAGAGCAAATTAGAGTTCCCTTGATTTTGAAGCAATTGAAAAGAGAACAGTTTGCAGCAGTGATAAAACAGACTTTCCCTCTCCCAACCAGGCCTTAGCTGTTTGAACTCCAGTCTTTATTCCTTTCCTCTGTTTCTTCTGACCCAGTATTGCTGCTTCTTTATCTTGTGTTTTTGAGCCGCAGCTGAACAGAAAACTGCTGAATGGAACAGGGTTTGTTTGGGACCACAGCTTTGCATTTCTGAAGGGATTTGTAAGCAATCTCTATGAGGGCTGCTATATTTTTAGAAGTCCTCTCACTTGCCTATTAAACACAGGGCTGAACAATAGTAATTACTGCACAAATACCAAGGTCCAAAAGTGGTACCATTCACTTCAATGAAGAGCTGCTGTGAAAGCACATTTGAAAAACAACCCATGGTGACAAGGGCTGGGGAAGAAGGGAGAGAAACTGCAGTTCAAAGGGCTTTTTCTGACGGAGCATAATTCGTTCATGTGTGTACAAGATCCTTTTCCCTGTTGTTTGCATTTTCACTACAATAAAATAGGCCCGTGGAAGTGCCTTGTGGACAGAAAGCGAGTTCTTTAATGGAAAGGTTTATATGACTGAAATAAAGAAAGGCTGTGAAACAGGGTATTGCTGGGGGGCTGGAAGTGAGCTGGATCAACTAGGAGGGGATCAGCTACACAAGGAGTTGAAGGGAGAATATCAACTGTGGGATCAGATGTAGAGAGCAGCAGGGGCCAACAAGAGATGTAGTAGGAGAGATGTCAAGGAGTGTCAGTGAAGACACTTTTGAAGTGTCTTTTCTGAACTGGAAATTTCAGGGCTATCCTCTATCAATGTTCCTAGGCTAGTACAAGGACAGTAATTGACAGGGACCTCCAAAGTATTGAGATGTATGCTTATAATACCTCTATTTTTGTGAAACAAATCATGCTTTGGTTGAGGTGAGCCCTTGTAGTGGCATATTTTGATTATTTGCAAGTATTAATTGTACACTGCAATGGAAAACCCTGTATTAATTTATTTTTGAGTTTATGTTTCTACTCATTCATGACTGCTGTGAACTATGGGGTGTTGATTTTACCAAGATTTTCTCTTTTATAGAAATGAAAATTTTCTTGAAAAGTATCATTTGGTTTTGAAAAAAAAATTATTTTCCCTTTAATTTATGGGGGTCACTGTCCTTTTCTTTTAGATTGTAAAAGGAATTAGTAAAGGAAGGAATGAAAGAGCAAAGGAATATGTGTCCTTTTGTTCCAAAACTCTTAGGAATATAGAAGACAGGACATTTGATACTGTTTTCACTCATTCCAGCATTTCACATTTTTTTTCCTTCATACTCCAGATCTAACCCAAACTTTTGTTTACATGCTAATACTGTCTCAAGACAGGGCCACTTGGTTCACTAGACCATGTCATCACTGATGGCATTAGGAAAATAAAAGCGTCAGCGGCTTTGTTCACATTTCTTTTTAAGCAGGATAACTTTGTCGTTCTGCCTTATCTATGTTTAAGCAGTGAAATAAAACCCATCAGAAATTAGAAAAAAAAGGAAAAGGTGCTAAATGGGAACTCTATTTATAACCAGATTTCTTCCATTCGGGTTGAAGACTCCATTCTCTTCCCTGGTGAGGTGTGGGTGTGCTAACCCAGCAGCTGAACTGTGTGAATGAGACTGATATTACAGGCACTTGGAAGAGATTTCTAATGCACAAAAATAAAGCTGATGAGACTATCATGACATAAACACTTAATTTCATTCTTAATATAAGCAGGAAATGAGACCAAATTTCAGATGTATTTCTTGAATTACTGTGGTTTTCTAAGTGCCCTTGAAATGTGTTGCCTGTAAACAAACATATCCTCTGGGTTGGATAACCAGGCTAACACATGCATTCCTGATCCTTCCAAAGAGTTTCTTGCCAATATAAAATTAAATTCTAAAGCCTAGGAAAAGCTTAAGAACATATAATTTCAACAGATCTGCCTTTTCTTTTTCTTTTCTTTTTTTTTTCTTTTCCCTTCTTTACAAAAATGGGAAATGCTGTCTGAATTGTTTATGATTTTAAACTTGATTGGAAAAAACACACAATTTTAATTGAGGGTCAGTTTATTCTAAGTCTAGTATGGGCCTGCTCATCTTTACCACAGCAACTCTTATCAGAGCTTGTAGTAAGCACACAGCACCATCCCAGAAACTCAGTTAACAGAGAGCATTTTTATTTCAAGTATTTAATGAACGTAGATGTCCTCAACATTTAGTTGGCAAAATCACTTTACATAAAATGTGCAACAATGCTACTACCTTCTCTAAGCAAAAAAAGGTTGCTCTGCCTGTTAAGCCAGCTTTAGCAGTCCTTAGAAATGTCATTCATTAAATGTCAAGTTAATTACTTGTAATATCAACCCTGAAAAGCAAACCTTTGTGGATGCACTTTCAGAAGCCTTATTCGTCTCTATTCACAGTCTCTCTGGTACATTTCTAGTAAACAAAATGCATGTTTTTCCAATGATATGAAACTACTTGCTAAATAGGTATCTTGTTTAAGGTATAGAAAGGTGTTTCACAGTATTTTAATAAAAGATAGTAAAGAATCTATTTTTAACATTAAATAATTTAGAAATGTGGCTGTGATACACAACAAATGAATTCTAAAAAATACTCCGTGTCTGGCACTGACCAATTCCATTTCTGTGGGTTAGCAGGGATTGGTTTGCTGTTGCTGTTGAACCTGACACCAAAAGTACAATTACTGCTGATTCAATAGCTATTTCTATACCATGAATCATTGCACCTTACATTGGCTGCTTGGCACTGGAAGTGTGCTACCAGCAGTAGCTGCACTATTAGGAAGAGTAACACACCTCCTTTTGCTGAGAAAAAGAGGTGGGAGAAAAGAAAACAAATTTCAGTGTTCCAAATCCTTGGTCTGCAGCAACATGTAAATCAATAAAAATGAAGTGAAAACACGAATTTCACAAACCAGTAGAAACAAAAGAAATGGACTAAGAATTTCTATACTGTTTAGATTACAAAACCAGAATTCTTGCATTTGAAAGCTCTTAATAAGCCCTGAGGTAGCCCAAGTATGTATCTGCAAGAGAAAATTAAGAAGAGCACTGTCATGGTGTGTTAGTTAAATCTAGTTTACATAGGTAACCTAAAGTAAAATTGCAGCAGTCCAGAGGAGCTAGGACTGGGTGAAAGCTGGATTAGAAGTGACAAAGAGTGAAGCTGGGAGATGGAAGAGTTTGGGAACAGACACAGTAATTTTTGCACAGATAGCTGATGTACCTACATGCGAGTATAGGCAGCTCCTGCCCCAGAAAGTCTGCATTCTACACATTAAAAATGGTGAATGAAACTAATGTGTTCACAAAATCAACCAAAACCTGAAAATAAAAACTCGGACTTTAATAATAATTTGGCATGTCAAAGCACAGTTTAAGCACTGGGTATTTTAGGAAAACCCACGTTGTTTCAATTGTTATATTTATTCATGTAGGAATTAAGGTTTATAGATTGTTCAAAATTCCATTAGACAAACATCTAAGTTTTTTGTATACTTTGAAAGTTTCATCAAGCAAAACAAAAATACCCTAATTCTGTTAATGCTTCAGCCACTGGAGACATTCAGAAAATATTTATTTCTTGTTATGCAGCTTTATTTAAAATAAATGTAATGAGAGTTGTAATTTAGACACGAAGTTCAATCTCCTATTTTGATGCTTGGATGAAACACAGCCTCATTTAAAATATCCTGGCAATATAAAAGACATGGAAGTGGATGTGGACTTCAACCTTGTTCTATGACTGTTTATATTTCTAGATCCTGACTGCTATTTTTTTTGTTCACTGTTTTAAAGCACCCATAGACTGAATCTATAGATAAAATTCAAGTGCTTTAAATTAATTATCTAACACAAAGTTAGCAAACATACAAATAAACTATGAATTGCTATTTCTATATTCTAGGTAATAATTGCTTGTAAATACTATAGATTAAAATGAATGTCCTATTTAAAAAAAGCCATTAGCTAGCTGTGAATCTTCATCAGCTTCTCTTCCCTCAATGAAGTATTTTTGGAGTTCAATGATAACTGGAAAAGAGGCATCTGTGACAAACTTGGTTTAAACTCTGGCTTTTCTTACTGATTTATCAGATAACACAGATGTATCTTTGTGGGATTCCTGCAACAGCCTTTGCCTGTAAAAAGTTTAAAAGCACACCTAGCTGACCCTGCAGAAATTTCTTTATGGAAAGAGCTAGATGAAAAAACCTAACATAGAAATGGAACACAATGGCAGTTCAGAAGGGAACTTAATTTGGAATGGATGAAGTCCAATAAGAGTCAGAAAACTTGGAAAGGTATAAAAAATTAATTTGCTTATTTTTACAATTTGATTTTTATTCACTGGCCCCTGGAATGTCTAAGGTTTGTAAACTTTTGGTTTACCAATCTATTTTTGGTATTGCTGGTGTTTATTAACTTCTCAGGCTGCAAGGTAAGTAGTGTTGTGTATAGTGGAAAGGCTTGTTCCAAGCTGTGGGAATATGCAATTGGAGCAAAGAGCCCAGTATATTGGGAGCTCTGAATGTCTCTACATTATGATATTTACTTGTGATCAGTAGACTGCAACTCTTTTATCTTTCATATCTGATTGTGTCTGATATTTTTTAATAATTTCTCATTTTATGGGAGGGATTAATATCAATAGAGGCAATAGCCAACATTCTGAAGTATGTCTGAAAGATTCAAGGTTTTCACAAGTGACTCAAGTAAGTGAATTTTTCAGTGGATCTCTGAGTTAGGCATTCGCAGTTAGAAGTTGTACAATCCCTCCCACTAAACAGAAATGTGCTTAATCAAACAAATTAAAAAGTGTGATAGACAGAAATATCTTTAAATCATGTTCTTTCTCACATGTAGAGGCTTAAGACTGTTTATCTCCATGATTCCTAATGGTATTGTGTGACTGCTCTATGAAATATAGAGCGGAATTTTCTGTGGTGTGCTTTGTTTGTTTGTTTGTTCATTTTTTTTTCCCAAGATATTCTAGGAAGTAATTTGGTCCTAAGTAACTTGGTAGTCAGCTCATCTCTCCTGGTAGCAGCCACAAGACTCCCATCAGTTCCCTGCAGGAATGATGATTATGTTACATTAGAGAGAATGTTGAATCTAGCAGTCAATGAAGCAAAATCCTACACTGGCAGAGGTTGCAGAAGGCATCTGACAGTAGGAAAATTGATGAGCATGGTCTGAGCCTTAAACATTTTATCACAGAATTCTTTACATGGTCATTTTCCCCTAGCATTTTTCATCTTTTAACATTAGTGAATATTTGACAGAATTTTTCTTGAGCTTGGGTAGAAGGCTGAGCTCTCATGTGCTATTAAATACCAGTGTTGTGAACAGAAAAGAGAAAGTATAATATAGCAATGCAGAAAGAATTAATGAAGCTTCTTCACGAATAACCAATGCAGCCTCATCAGAAATATTGTTCAGTCTGGGTCACAGCATTCCAAAAGCACATGGCAGCAGCAGGGTGGCCTGTTTACAGTCCAAGGCCTTGACAAAATTTACCTGAATTAAGCTTCAAAAAAGAGTACTGGCTTGAGCTACTAAAAAAGAACATTTGAACAGGCACCTGTGTCTCAGTGCTGTGGTTTAACCCCAGCCAGCAGCTCACTCACTCCCTGTGCTGTGGTGGGGGAGAGAATCAGAAGAGTTCAAATAAAGAATGCGAAATAATTTGGATAAATGATGTATTTTCCTACTTTTATAGTAATTTTAGGAAATATTTTATGAAAAATATTGGACAGGGCAGAGATTACAAATTCTCAATTTCAAATAGTTAAAATGAAGTAAAGCTCAGAAAACAATAGAAAAATGCAACAAAGCTTTACACATTCTCTACAAAAGGTTTAAAAACTATATTATTTAGAGGTAAGATTAAATGTTAAGAGCAATTTAAAGTAGCAAGCAGCTGGGGGATGTAATTCATCTACTAAAAGTTTTCTCTTTGACCTTAGAGCTGCATAAATCCTATTATTTAACAAAATAACGGTAAACTTATTTTAGCCTGTTTGAAAACCCTTGTGAAGACTAAAAGGTTAGCAAGAAAAAAATTGGAAACTTTATTTTCTGTTTAAATTGTTTTTGTTCTCAAAAAGTAAATGTCTAACTTTGTCTGCCTTTGATAGTGGAAATCCTGGGGAGCCTATATAAATCAGGTTGTCCCATGTCTAGAGAGGCACCTAATCATTAAGTCTAAACTAAAACTTCATTTTTTTTATTTCTTTAAAATGTGTTATTTATAATCTGGCATCAAAATGCCTGACCTTAAAGGAGTTTCTTCATTTTTAATTCTTCTTGATGTTAAGGATGAGATAAGCATGCAATGCTACTTCTATGGAAGGAGGAAAGTCATGGGCAGACTGAGAAGGATGAGTTTATGGAATTTCAGGAGTTGGAGTGTCTCCTGCTGCACTGCAAACATTTTCGTCAGGACAGGGTGCACTGACTTTACTGTGCTGCTCTTATTGAAAAGTGGTTTTGGCAAATATAGGCCACCCCTTCCTCAAGAGTGAACAAATGACTGAGAAATGCATGATGACTTCAGGCAAATCCTGAAGCTCTACAGCTGAAATGTTTCCCCCCACCCCCTGAAATAAATTTCAATGACATTTTTGTCAAAAAGAATTTCTCAGGCCTAGGGTAGTATCTTCTGTGGGGACTAGAGGAGAAAAACAGAAATTCAAACCCTCTCAGGAAACCAAGCATGAAGAGGGTGTTGTTTAGGGTGTTGAAAAAGTGAGGTTGAAATCTCTTTGCTTATCCATTCAAGCCATTTTATTCCATTCCAGTTCCACAATTGTAGAACCTCTTGGTTTTGCTCTGCAGCAAACCAAAGCTGAACTTCAAAATCTTGAAGTTCCATGTGAAGTTATGAGTGAGTCTGTAAAAGACACATTGTCCAGAGACATGACAGTGCTCTTTGTTTGTGTAGTTAAATACCTTCTCTAACGAGGATTTGATGATGGGCCTCTGCTGCCACTGCAGTTATGTTGTTTTCACAACTGAACCCAGTGCACATTCTTTTAATTATTTTCAACTCCAACTCAGCTATTTACAGTACCCATGTTCCTGGTAGGTAAGCTACCATGGTAAGTAAGTTACACAACGTTTGTGCTTGCATCATGGCATTCTTATGTTATTAAAGCTGGCTACAAAGTCTGAACTACCAAGAAAAGGTAACCTGGATTAAAATGCAGACAAGAAGTGTGGAAGTAGAAAGCATGACATGCACAAAGACATCTTTGTTACTGAATGTTTCATGTGGAAGAAAATCACCTTGCAGAGTCATGTGTGATTGCATTTTATTTAATGAGAAAAGGCAACAGAGATAATGTAACTTCTGAATCTGGATAAAACAGTGAGCGTGCTCAGAAGATGCCTGTAGCTTTGCTTGCATCTGCACACAAGGGGTATTCTTGTTTCAAAATTACTTTCGTGTATTTCCTGTAAAATTAGCAAAAACAAAAGTGTGAGAATGGTTCGTTAAACTTTAAAATAAGCTTCATAAAGTCTTTCCCCAAAAGGCACATGAGGAGGAATATGTTATAGGCAAGGTGTTCCATTGCCAGAATGCCAATATTTTGAATTATTGATTTATTTTCTTTGGGATGAAGTAGAATATATCTGTGATGTTTTAAGAGATAAGATAGTGTTGTTTCCTTGTGATATGCACTTAGTGGGATTTTGCACTTGACCTAAAACAGGAGATAGTTATTTAAATCAAAAGCCCTTTCAAAGCTAGCTGTGAATTACCCATTTCTGCATCATGATTCAAGGCTGATAAAGAGTTCTACTGTTTATCATGCAAAGTGCTTGCATAGTTCAAATGCACCAATTTAGACAAGATACCACAATAATTTGAATTGAACAAAATATGAAATATTTTTCCCCTCTATCATCTCTGATTCACAATAGAATGATCAACTTCTATTCTTCCCATTGATGAATGATGACAGTTTCAATATTCCAGCATGGAATTGAAGGTGATTTTTTTTCTGTGCTGCCTTGTAGGCTTGGGAGAAACACTTTGATGGTCCAGACGATCCTCTTTAGTGCACTTTATGCTAATTCTTAAGGCTAACATTTACCACACTCTCTGATCTAAAGTAACAAGCATTAAGCTCTGGTGTACTAGGACAGCTTTGTGTCATGTGAATTGAATCCCCTTCATAGTTTCCTTGTATTATTTTATCTGTCCATCCTTTGTGATTCTGTTTGTCTTGATCTTTGCTGTATCTGTGAATTTTCTGGGATGGTAATTGTGCTATACTTCATGTATTCAGGACATGCCAAGCATTATGCAACACTGGGACCAATAATGGTCCAGTGGCACCTTGCACCAGAAACTGAAACTAAGATCCTGAGCTTCTGTGGCAAGGTGCCACTAACCATAATAGATGAGTGGAACTTTTTTCCTGGGTTGAAAACTAATAATTTCTTCCAGTTTATCATATAGCACTTAGTCCAGTTTCTGGGCTGTGGTGATCTCTGGTTGGTAGCTTTTTTTTTTTGTTTGTTTGGTTTAGGGGTTTTTTGTTTTGTTTTTAATAACCCTTGGGAAAGAAGTCTTCTGAAGCCTTCTAATAGTCTTCTGAGTAATCAGATTTTGGCATTTCAGCTTCTCCCCAGTTTCAGAAATGTTTCAAATATTACTCTCCGAAATTGCTGTGAATTTTTAAATTCCACTTTGAGTAATTTTCTAATTATTTTTGTAGATTAATGTAATTGTTATATCCATATACAACTTGTATGAGTAGGAAAATTTAAGGTAGTCTCGGGTCCTGTAGAAAAGAGGAAGCAAACCAGCACACCTAGAATAGAATAAATTAGTTTGCCATCCCTGGATCTGGAGAATTTTCCACGCAGACATTATACTTAAATGAAACTTACTTTTATTCCAGAATAATTATTCTGCTCACAAAGCAGCACCGGCTCGGAGACAAAGCTGAGACTTCTAACACTTGGTAAGTTTATCTCTGAATTCCTGCTGTGCAGATGGCACAGTGGGCTGGCGAGCAGCAGGACTGGGAAACAGCAGAGGAGTTGGCAGGTTGGCGAGGAAGATAACAGGTGGCTTGTGAAGTGGAAGCAAGGTCTTTATTGTAGGCCACCCTTGTCTCCAGCATAATTAAGCTGGGAATTTGAAAGGGGGAGGTAGCCTCACTTGAAAGCATATCCAATCCATTGGACCACATACTGGAGACTTGAAAGATGGTTTGGGAAGCAAAGGGAAGGAATTGTGAACTTTTGCATGGCCAGGGATAAAAACTGGAAATCTAGAGGGAAGAATGGCTGTTTGAAGAGTCACTACACACTGGGGTGGTAGTAGACCAGCCCAAACTGAGGACTGTGGAAGAAATATGCTGTATAAGGTCTTCACCAAATGGGTTTGTTGCTGTTTTTTGTTTGTTTGTTTGCTTGTTTGTTGTTTTTTCTGGTCTCTCTCAGCAACCTTATCAGAGTGCAGATTGCTGTTAGAGACAACTAAACTCCTTTTGCAAGTGGGAGGCAGGAGACTGAACTCAATTGGAAAATGGCTCATCCTGGAGTAAAGTGGGAGCAGCGCATTCCGGGTTAAACACACGCTTTGCTGCACTGTTTTACATGGAAGATTCTGAGAAGAAAAAGCCATTTGACTCCATTGCTATAGCATAGTATCAAATTGCCTGGCATGCAAGTTGTAAAGAACCTTTGCATCTATTTCTCAACTTCCACTTCTCAAGGGTTGATGATGTGATTTTATTTATTTTTAAAGGGGGACATACTTCAAGTTATATGGTCAAATTTTGGAAAGCAAGGTACAACGTACTTTATTTAAACAAAGAAAGAATACTTAAGAAAGTATGGTGAAAATTAATTTTCACTCAGATGTATTAAGTCTTATGTGTGGCAATCTGCTGATCAATGTTTTGTCATCTCAAAATGATAATTTTTGAAATGAGCAACATTTTTATGTTTTTGAAACTTCAGTCATGAATATCAGAGATCCTCAGAGATCTGGCCCATGCTGATAACTTGCATGGCAGGATTTTAGTTTCTATTATCAGCTCATAATCAGAATCATACTGATATGCACAGTTGGAAGATATAAGCCTCAGACAATGTCTTCATAGCATTTGGGAAATTTCATGTGAATTGCTAAAATACTCAGTAACTCTCTCTGTTACTTCATGTGTCTGTCCTTTCCTGAATTCATACATTTAAGCCCAGACATGCAACAGTCACTTACTGTAGTGCTGGATCTTTGCCCAGAAAGAAAATTTTGGAGAATGGCTCTTGAGGTTTTTATGCAGATCCTCTGCCTACTGCACTTCTATGTCCACCTTTTTCTCGTGCTTTTTCTTTCCTCAGACAGCTGGTGTTAACATCCAGACTTCATTAAATAACTAGTCACATCTCAATTGCACAAGAAGCATAATTTCATCTTCATATTAAATTAAATATGAATTTACTAGTCATTGTCTTGGTTTTAGACCACATGAACTAAAATGTAGATAATCTTCCAGCATATATCTTACATGGCTGACAGGGTATCCAAGTAGATGAATGGGGTTGATAAAATTATAGGCTTTAGCCACTCTGGTTCTGGGGGGAGCAACATCAGGACTCCAATCCCTAGATTACAGCCAGAAGCAAAACCCAATATATAGCTAGCTAATATAAAAGCCAACTAAGTTGAGCAGGACTACTCAGTGGTGACACAGAACTTATAAATAAATGACCCAAGAATTATACACCTATAAAATGAGGTACTTAATAGGGCTATTCCTGAGCATCTGCATGCATTTTAGCTCTCTCACCAGATAACAGTGGTGCCTGATTATCTTAAAATGCACAAGGTTGTGGAGAGCCAAGTCTTCTATTTGCAATAGCAGTTGCTTGAATTGCATGCTTGGCTTCTTGAGAAAAATGTTTAACAGTTGAGTAACTCATACCTCCCTGCTGGAAACCTGCAATACATGTCAGGGCACTGACTTTGCAGCCTTTAAAACCTGCATTCTTTGATTAAAAAAATGATAATCAGCCTCTAGAATTCAGACTCAGTGGGTAAACTTGCTAAATGGAATGCCTGAAAGAATGGTTTAGTTGTAATTATAATGCAGTTGCCTACCTTAGTCTAGCATGTACCGCATCTGACTTTTTAAAACAAGATTTGTTCATCAAAACATGCTGGTAATTTGAAAAGTAATGAAAATGTTTGGTGGACAGAACTGCTCTATATATGCACACCTGAATAAGCCCTGAATTTGACATTTTCACACAAGCAGGAGCAATTAAAATTGCCGTTTAATTGTATGAAACAGCTAACCCTAAGGAGTACAAAACACAGTAAGAGGTTGGGTATGGAAAGGAAAATAATTTAGGTCTGAACAGAAAACATCACTGTGTCTGTATCCCTCTAGGTGGTGTGGCCATGCTACAGTCACAAGTTAGTGAGAAAACACAATATGCCAATCATGCTAAAAAAGAAAAGAAATCTAGGAGGTAGTGTATAGAATTGCCAGAGGTGTGGAATAGTTTCTGTCATAAAACAGACCAGATAAGATGGGAATAATCAGGTAGGAAAATGTTTAATGATAACAGACCTCAAATATCATTTTACCATCCATTGCTGGCAACAGAGGTAATGGATCAGGATATCAGATATCCATTTTTAAGATGCTTTGTTTAGAGCTGTGCTTTGGGGACACAGGAATTAAGATGGCAAGGATATGCTTCAATTATATACTGGATTATTTTGTTGGGATTTTTTCCCCTTTTTTTTCCAATAGATGATGTATCCTTCGTATCCTTCGTAAGCTAGATCAAATGTACATCATGGCAAAAGCCAAATACCCTGATCTGTCAGAATTATTGGGTAGCAAGACAGAGAGTAGTCCTTGAGAAGATGGAAATGGGAAAGCAATATTTTCCTTTTTTGAACCTGTGCACTGAAGTTTAAAGCAAATTATTGCTATATTCATCCTCAGCATTTGTAGTTACTGATTAGGTAGATTTATTTCTCGGAACTTTTTTATCCTGTCTAAGTTTGGAACCTTTTAAAATATATGTAGAGTTCTTGAAATATAGGTAAGTCATGAGCTGTCTAAGATTTTACATATCTAATTCACAAGGTATTTTTTCTGTCTTTCCAGACTACAGTAGTCTTCGAAGCCAACTAAAAGTAAAGCACTGCATCAAATGCTAAGTCAGAAAGGAGGAATATGAGGTACAGATGAAACTGAATTAGTTGTTTTCAAACTTATTTTTCAGTGGTTTTATTTCGATAATTAATATTGAAAACTGACAGAGGAATTAGAGAGCATAAGCTGGTCCCAGTCATACATTTAGACTATTTCCAAATAGCCCTTAGATTCTCAATGTCATTAAGCTGCAAAACCTCAGAATCATGGTTCTGGCTCTTGTGAGTTTGATGTTCATATTATTGTTCCCTTAACATAATTCCACCCTTAGGAAACCAGGCAAGTTTGAGTATAAGGCCCTGAGGCCGACTAAACTGGTCCCACTGAGGTTTAGATTGGTTTCTTCAACTGGAAGCAAAACCTCTTGCTGTGCTTGTAATTATGGCTTGTCCTTATGCTTCCATTTTGTTTTACTGTTCTATTTTTATCTTCTGTGTGCAACCCAAGTGAATAATTTGGGATGTATGTTTGAGTTTGAGCAGTGTTCATCCCCTTATTAATTTATGCCTGCATGAATTGTAATTAGCTGGTCATCAAAATTCTACTCAGCCATACATTGATTATGTATATGCATATCTTCAGATTTTATTTGTAAAGTGATAATTTCTGGATTGAGAACATACTGACACTTATGAGTAATCACTGGGATGCAGTTCTGCACTCCATCTGTATTCAGCAAAATACTTAAGCATCCGCTTAATTTTAACTTTAGCTCAGGTAAGCATGAGATTGCCTCCATCCAAATTCAGCATAGCATTTTAAGTATGTGCCTAACTTTAAACATATCCTTAAATCCTACTAAAGCTAAAATCAAACACATCCTTAAGTGTCTTCATGAATATGGATAACTACTGAATGAGGTTTGATTAAATGAACTCTGTTGGCCATTAAATAACAAGAAATGCCTGGCCACGATTCCATTAATGTCCTACAGGCAGGGAAGATATTACAGAAAAATAAAACATTCTTTTTGTATGTTGAAATTCCAGAAGCTAAACTGCGTATTGTTGAAGATAAAGTATTTTGCAGACTGTGGGAGGTCTTTCTAACCCTCAAAAGATCTGTATTCACAGGAAGCCAAGGCTTCATTCTCAGCGTTTCATTAAGTTCAGAATGCTCAATAAAATTTTCATTCTTTAAACAAGGCATTTAAAATAATGTATCTAAATTTGTCCAAAATTACAAATGATAATGAGAGTGCAGCCAGTCACAGAAACCTGCAAATGAAAATGCATATACAGGTGTTAAGGATGTTAGAGCTTACAGAATGTTTTCTGTGATTTTCTTTTATTTTCACCACTGATATGTTTGATTCACATCCCTATTCTTCATTACAGTCCATTTTCACTTTTGCTGCTTCAACCTCTAACAGTCTTTCTGCACTATTTATGAGAAAAGCTCTTTGCATTTTTATTTCAGACCCTCTCCTACTGCAGTTCATGAAGTCTTTCAACAGTAGGCTGTTAATCCTTTTCAGATTAATATGATTTCAGTGATAATCCTTTCATTTGTTGAATTTTTAAGACATATAATCATTAAAGAAAGTGCTAGACAGATTTTCCATTAAAGCAGTTCGAAGCAGGTGGTATTTCTTTAATGTATGTCGGTAGCACTTTATGATGCTCATTTATAAAATTAAATTTGCAGATGAAGAGAATAAGTCTAGAGTTAGTTATTGGACTTTTCCCTTTGGTATTACAGTCAAACCCAGTAAAGAAAAAAGTATTCAGGGTTTGCAGAAAAAAACAGGGGTAGAATATCTGTGTAAATGCTCTTTTCACAACTCCATTGATACTTTTCATTGGGAGTAAGTATGTCCTCATACTGCAAAGCATTAAGTTAAATATATGTAGAAAAAAGAATATAATTTAAATGTTACCTTTGCCTTCAGGTAGGCCATAGGAGGTAAATGCTGTGTGGGAATTATTCCAACTCTGTGTACAAGGCTAATTCTTACCTTCATTGAAGTTAAGCTCATGACTCTTCTCTGGACGGGCCTGAAGTTTATAATTACCTCTCAATGCTGACGTGGCCAGGCAAACTCGAAACTGAGGCTGAACCCAACACAAACACTCCTCCAACAAAGTTAAAAGCACACTTGAATCTTCTGTCATTAGATGTTTTGATTTTCTGTTGATTCCCAGCTCACTGTCCATGACTATCCTTGTCAAACAAACTATCCTATTTTTTGTCTTTTTTTTCCTCTGACTTTCCGGTTCTTTTTTGCACACTGATGCAACAAAAGAGAGGAAGAGTAGGTGCAGGTATTCAAATACAGTGATAATGAGTACTCTTGTATGCCCCATTTTAATTAAACTCTCAGAAGCAATGGTTCAAAGCCAGCAGACAAACAGCAGAAATGCTAGAGATCTGAAAAACATTCAAAGTTCATTAAAACCTCAGTTTAAACAAATAGATAGAAGTTATAGCCTGCCATAGTAGAATGAATTTTTGCTTTTAAATACTGAAAACTCAGAGACACTTTAGGCAGGAGGGAAAGGAAGCAGACACCACAATCCTTTAAGAAAATCAGGTCCTGAACTTGGCAAACCTTTAGCTGATTTTGTCACATATTTGCAGCTTTAAAATGATTTGGCCTTTGCAACAGCCAAAATAAGTGTCCTTTAATCACTTCCAACCTATTAACAGATGGGCAAACAGCTTTTATAAATGGGGCATACAAAATACTCTACTATCAGCCAAAACTAATTAGTAGCATTATCTGAACTGAAATTTGTAAGTGATGGAATATACATCAATGCAGATAAATTGATAGAAATTCCTTTTTGACTATCCTGCTTGGTATTTGTTCTGCTTTAGTATATTCCAAACACTTATTAAATAAAAAGCACTTTTCCCCCTGTTTTGCTATCTTGTTCCATTAAAAACAACATATTTTCCTGTAAAAGTTCTCATTAGAGAGAGTGTAACAGAGAGAAATGACGTTAAACAAAAGGTAGTTTTGATTACATTTTTGTGGCATATAAAAAAAGAGTAGTGTAACTTGACTAAAACCTTAAAATTAATTAATCTTAAAGAACAGCACAAAATATTGATATCAGACATTATTTATACAGCAGTGCCAGAGCATATTAAATATATCTTTGCACTGCACTATTAATCAGAATATGTAAATTGCATGAAATTAAATTGTGATATTATAAAAAAAAAAATTGCCCCATGTATAATTCAGTAGGAAGAGCCATTCAAAGCATTCCCATCAGATCTGCAGCATGAATTTGATTTCACAAAGACATCTGTAGTGCAGACAGCTGCTGTACCTAAGTGAGGGTTTGATTGTACACTTGATCTTTCAAACAGCCACTTGTCCATATCTTTCACATAATTTTTTTTTATCATGGATCTACAAAAGAATGTAATGGTAACCTAATCTAAACTGTTCTGAAACACATTTTCATTAAATAAAAGAAATAATTGAATGTACTGATTTTCAGAAGATGTTCTCTCCCTCTGTCCAAGTACCCTGCCTTCCCTTAACAAACTAGCTCTTCCTCAACTGATTTGAGGATTTTGTTTGAAGAGTCAAACTTTAAGTAGAATCTGAAATAAATAGAAAACCAATTTTATTACAACATTTCAATCTTTTCTTCCTTCAAGACAGCACAATGGACCCTGCCCTCCCAACACAGATAATTGCCTTGGATAAACTTTTCCTCAAAATTTGACAAAAAATAATCTGTAGAAATGCTGTGTATACTCTATATATCCATGTAGATAATGAGTCAGGTTTTTCCCTCCTTGTCCATCTAATATAATGTTGTTTCTTGGTCTTTGAAGACCGTGGGTTTGACCAGTCCAGAGATGTAGCCCTTGAATATTCACATGCTTGGCACATTCTCCTGCCTTAGAGCAGATATGCATCACCTAGACTTCATAGGCATGTCTAGAAAGAGCTGTGGTGACAGCTGGGTATTCCCTGTGCAACCCAGGAAACTGCAATCTCCTGGAAACCCTACAGACAAATTAAAATGTTGTTCTTCTCTGATAGACTCTTTGGGGAAAATGGTAAGTGCACGGTCTCTGCAGATATGGAGCTGAATGAAGGTGATAGGGGGTTGAGCTCCCTGTTCAGTGAGAAAGGTTGGAGGCACTGTCAGATGATGAGTGAATGATGCAATTGTGGTGCCATATTGTCAGGTTATATGGAATACCTGGAAGATTTTTTAGCCAGTAGAGAGATCAAGATTGATGGAACAGATTTGTCTTTGTGACATAGAGGGGAGTGATGAATAAGAGGAAATGGTATTTTTTAATTATAACAAGGCGGTCTGATGAGAAATCCTGCAGGCTTTTGGTTGCACAGAGAAAGTACTACAGAATGCCAGAAAATAATCAGTTTCAGATGAAATTCATCAGCTAAGTAATTTTCTTTTTAAAAAACCTCAATCTATTATAACCCCAAAAACAAACAAACAAACAAACAAACAAACAAAACTACCATAAGACAATATTTTGAGAAATACCCAGATCTCCACTTCTCAATAATTTTATCTTACTGGCACCTTGCTGAATGAAGACCAGGCATAAAACCCCATTTTCCTCTTAATTCAAAGCTATTTCAAGCAGATTGGTTTAGTCTTGGCACAATCTGAATGTATAAAATAAAATTACAAGTGACTTTATGCACACAGATACTCATGACCTTAAGCATAAAATGACTATTTCTATTCAGAATTGTATATTCAGGACAAAAAGAAAACTTAAATGTCATTGATGGAAAATTTTCAGCTGTGGTTTGGTTTACATTTCCGCCAGTTACACTTTGAAATGCAAAATTCAACTTTTTTTGTTATTTGTCATATATATTGTGATTGTTTCCTCAGCAGGGGCAAAGTAAAGTAATCACATAGGACAACTCTGGAGATGAAACTTTAAAGAGCTACTTTCTACTCATTCTGTATCAAGATAAAATTGAGAGCTTTCAGAGTTTTAAAATTACTTTTAGTAATTTTACTGTAGCAAATACACGTATATTCCAGGATATTGAATATCCTCACTTTTCTAGTATTTCTGTTATCTTGTTTTGACAGAAAAATCTCCAATACAGAATTTCCTGCTGTGTTCTTATGAAAAGGATTGGTTTCAATATATTTCTCTTGTCTCCTAAAATCTTTCTTTTTTCTTTCTTTTTTTTTTTTTTTTTTTTGAGTGTGTGTGTGAAATTTCCTGGCAAGTTTAATGAATACACATTAATAAAATCCATGAAAGTTTGCATTCATATGGAAGAGACACTTAAAGCTTTCAATGTCTTTCAGCTATAGCTTGTATTGCCAGTTTAATTGTAAGAGCTGGCAGGTAAAATATTTCTTTAGTCTTACTCATTTACAGTGTATTTGCACACAAAAATCTGACTTCATATTTTATAAAAAAACTCTAAGACAAGACCAAAGCTGTACAGTAGAATAAGAATTTAAAATGTTAACAATTTTGAAAATAATTTAATCCTTATAGTTTGGAAAGCCGTGGGCATTGTGCAGATCTACCCAGCTGCAGCAGAACACTTGGCAAGAAGATTTGGATGCTAATTCTGTAATTGTAGATAGTAAATGACCAAGAGTTCCTTTTCAATCTTTTCAAGCTATTCATGTAAATAAGAGGATTCTACATGATTCTGTAATTATTTTAGGTGCACATTACAATTCGCCTTCTAGAATTTTTTTCCATAGTCCAACAAACTGAAAAAAATGAAACTTCTGTCCTTTAACTTCTAGTGACAAACACCTTGACCTTCAAACTCACAAAAAAAATATAACTCACTTGGAAATCTTTGCAGCTTCTTGAGACAGTAGAAAGCGCCCTGGCAATGGAGAAGTACTTAAAGCTGTTGTTTGCCCTCGAAGATACATCAGAAGGTGGTTTGAACGCAGCAGATTCAAGACAGTAAAGGTTAAGGTATTATTTTGGTTGTTTAATTCATTCAGCACTTATATTTTAGTAGTGGCAGAATTCTGATTACTGCTATTTTGCTAATAAAAAACCTCATGCTCAGCTTGTCTGGCTGTCATGGTTGTTCTGCACCTTCAAGGTTAGGGAGAATTCAGTGAGGCTGAGTGCTGTGCTGGTGCCCATTCCCACCTTTTCATCTCCAGAAGGCTCTGTATCAGCTTTTAGAGGAGAATGCCCCATGCAGCACTTGATCCCTCTGCCTCCAGACAGTCATGGTACGCCTGCATATTGTACTGTCAGTGCTGGGGCTTGCAGCTATTCAGGGGGAGAAACAGCCTGCAACTAACAGAATGTTCGTTGCACTCTTCTTCTCCCACTTTGTTTTACATCTCAATTGCTAAAAAAAAAAAAATAAGAAAAAAAATTGTGTATTTGATAGAATAGAAATATATATAAGTAGAGACATGGGCTGCTTCTCCTGATACATAAGCAGAGAAGTGTTAAAAGAAGAGGAAATAGTTGACTGATACCAAACCTGCCTGTTCTTTAGCTCCAAGTGCTCTCCTTACTCCCATCTGCATTCTTCTGAATATTTTTGTTTGTGCAGTCCTTATCCCCTCAGGGATTATATGACGATACTAAGGAAAATTAAAAAGTTTAGACTTCAAAGTTTAATCTAAACTTCCTTTCTGTCTCATCCATTGCCCTTCAAATTCCTCTTCCAGAATAACAGGTGGCCATCTCATCACAGAATATGAGCAAGATTAGTCAAGTGTACACTAGAAAACAGCTTCCCTCATGGGAAAAAAGTGAGAGAAAGAGAATTGGTGAGTATTCAACTATACATCGAAACACAATACTGCAAGCTGGACTTAGGTAACCATTTTTTCACACCTGAGAGTTAGAAATGTACTGAAAATCTTCTTTAAAAGAAATGTACTGAAAATCTTCTTTAAAATCTTCTTTAAAAAGACATTTCAGAAAAATAAAAATGTACCACCTGTTAAGTAAGATGCTGCAGCTCAATGTATTGTCTATTTTCTTTTTCACTGTCTTTTCTTCATGGTCTTCAAAGACTGGAGTACAAACTCTGCAAACTCTGCCTTAGAAGGCAGATGCTGTTTTTTGGAAATGTTAAAGTGACATAAATAATTTTCTCTGCTTTGCAGACAGAAAGAAACATGTTATAGATGCTCATGCACAACATGGAGTGTATGTAATATGATCTAGGGGTCTTAACCCTTACAGGAAGTCAGATGGTTTTGTTAATCAATAGTTCATCAGCTAGACTCATCACCTCTGCCTCTCAGGGAAGAAAGTTTTGCAGAATCTCACCAAATCTGCAAAAGTCTGTGAGTTAGAAGTAGATTGCCTGAAATGTTTTGTGGACATGAAGGTATTGGAGACTGTGAAGCTTTTTTAATTTTTATTTTGTACTTTTCCTGAGTAGTACAAAATAAATCATGCAACACCTATCTCTGAATTAGCCTAGTTGACTGAAGCTATATTATTAATACATTAAATTTCTCAAGAATATTATTGACAGCCTACTGCTATGAGTTCTCCTTGGTTTCCGTTAAGTATTTGTGGCAAGACATCTATGGGCATTTCCATTACAGTAATACTGGGGGAAATATCTTCCACTCTGAGTTTTCCTCTTGCCTTTTACTGTAGGGGGAGAGGTTTCACATACTGATTTAGGTTGAGTGTATCTGCCAAGTAAAAAAAAAACAACATTGACCACAATAATTTTTCACTTACTTCAACCTCTTTCTACCAGTTCTGCTCACCTCTTCATATTGAGAGGTTCTAATATGGGAAAGAGATGTGTTTCAGCACAGCTGCTCTCCTTCATCACCAAGGATGATGCATGACTTTCTCTTGAGTGCAGGAATAAGTCAAAAGATAAGTACCCCATCATGTAGCCTCTGCACAGGCCCGTATCTTCATTCAAAGCATTTCAAGCATGTTAACTTGGTTTTGAAGAAGTATTTCTAAAAAATGAGACAAATATTTCTTAAAAAAACCCCTCCAGTACCTAATACCTTATTGTAAAGACACATCTGACAAAAACTTTTCATTTTCAGTTTGTGAAATTGTGTTTTCCTAGGGAGAATTTGACAAAAAGATGGTCAGAAATGATCTGTCTGAAGTTTTGAGATACTGTGGGTACTCAATACTTCCATTGGAATTCAGTATGTCCTCCATCTGACCTGTTCAGGTAAGTGGTTTCTTGTAAATTCTTTACAATGGTACAAAATTTCACCTGCAGGTGCTGCAAGTTTTGGCCTTTTTGGTTGTTGTTTTTTATTCATTTTCCTTGAATGAATAAGAAACTACTTCTTCTTAGAAATATAGTCAGGATAAACCCTACCTGATGTTGATGATCTTTTTCAAAACTGAGCATTTTATTGTTATACTTAAAATAAAATATGTATTTTCAGAATTCCACTGTGTCTAAGAAGGACGGAATATAATCCCATACTATTTTAAATAGGGTGCAGAACAATTTTGTGGCAGATCTGCACTTGCAGATGCCTCCAGGCAAACACTAACCCCTTTGTACACTCAGCAGTGTTTGTGGTGTTTGCCTTCCAACACTCTTGAACAGCTCAGTGCAGGAAGCTTTTAGAAACATTCAGAGATGAAAACATTCTTAGATGGCTGTTTGTAAATGAAACTGGATGTGGGAGATGCCACTGGCAGCTTGTCCTGCAGCATGCTTTACTAGCCCCCTCTTGGGTTGTACTGACATTTGTGGGTGTTGTGGACCAAAGCTAGCCAAACTTGAGTTGTCCTAACTTTGACAGTCACAGCTGGGGGATTCTTGTGGACAGTGTTCTTCTTTGGAGATTATGCTTAATTTTATGTATTAGCAGCTCCAAAGAATGCTTTTAAAGTCCAACTTTATTTAGTGAGGGAAACCCACATGCAATTGATGCTTTTGACTATTTAACGACCTATGTGTGGTCCCAGACAGCTTTCTTTCCAAGCTGCATCCTTGAGAAGGTGGTCTCTTTGAGTGTCTTACCACACATGGGACTTGCTTTCCAGTGTTAGCTCCTTGTAAATGCCATCAATTCCCCAAGGAAAATCATCTATCACGTGTCACTTAGGTCACATTCCTAAGACAGTGTGACTAAGACCAGGTATTTTTAGTCATTTGCTCAGTCCCCATCACTATGGTAACAGGATATTTTGTGACTGCAAGACAGGTTTTTGTCTTATATCCTAGATTTGGGAGACTCTTGCTACTTTTTGCTGTGTTCACAGACACACCAGGAAAGGTTCATGCTTCCCTAGTCATTATTTAATTTATTTAGAGTCTCTTAAGTGTGAAGTGCTATCAAGACTTGTTTGACCATTTGAGGCAGTGTAGGCTTCTAATGAATTTTGATTTTAAAACTCTTTTAAATTGTGAACATGTAAATGATGAATAATTGCTAAAACATAGAGATGTGCCTGAGTCTAAAGGGCACCCATAAAGTGATTTGTAACATGGAAGTATTTTGAATAAATTCCACTTATCAGCAAAGTGCCTCTCTTCCTCAGTTTTGTAATATAGATGTCATAATTTCTGAAGACAGGTTGTGAGCAGAATGAAACCTTGCTAAATTGCTTGGGAGAGACACCGCAACTGGTTGGATGTTTGGATTCCCTGAATACTGATTTGATGCAATCATACTCTGATGCAAAAGCATTCCATAGAATCAGTCTGCCTGTTCAGGAGTAGAAAGATAAGAAAGAAGAGGAGGTTTGTGTGTCTAGGCAGAATGGTGGAGAGATCTACTGATAGTTACTGAACTTTTTCAGGTTAACACTGCATCCTGCATGGCTGTGGACTGATCCATGGATGATTAAAACAAGAAAAGGGAGCATGTGGCTATTTAGTCTGAGCGCAGGTCAAAAAAATAAAAATCCAGATCTCGTGAAAATTTTCCCATTGCATTTTACTCTTACTGGTTTTGCTGTTTTTTTTTTGGTTTTTTTTTTTTTGTGTTTTTTTTTTTTTTTTTTGTTGTGTTTTATTTTTCTTTGTTTCTTTGGGTTTTTTGTTTTAATCAAAGCTAGACAATACTGAAAAAGCAGTGCCCAGATGTTAAATGTCCTATTGATTCTCCATTTTCAGTCATGAATGAATGCTGTCTTTGGCTAATGATAGTTTAGACAGGAAATGCTTGAAGATTTTTAATTTTACATATTCTCTTGTGAGTTTTAATTACATCAGTACCATTCATAACTACAAAAGGATCTGCTTATTTTTTTAAAGCTTAGACACCAAAGGTAGTAAATTTGTCAGAATAAAACCAAAATATTTGTAGCAAAATGCTGGTGTTTATCATTAAATAACAAAGATCTTACTGTCAAAATAGGAAAGAAAAAAAAAGAAATAAATTTAAAAATACTATGAAATGTGCATGAGAAAAATAGATGGGATTTAAAAAAAAAGAACATATGATGCTGTACTTAACACACTATTTTGAGTGTCCATTTGTACAAGCAGAGCTGGTATAACAATTTGACCAAATCAGACTACAGTAATGGCACTGTCAGGAACTGAAGAGGAGAATAATACTTGGAGTGGACTCAGGAGTCTTGAAAGGAGGCTTGTACAGACAAACATATTTGTGATTTCCTTATGAAATCTGCTTTTCAGCTTCTGGGAAACCAAGGGAGCTTCCTTAGGTCAGATGAACATAACTACAGATGATCCTCTAGATGTATCTATACATTTCCTGTTCCCCACAGTGTAAGGGAAAGTCAGTGACTGTGTTATCACCTGGCACATTGCTGGCTGAGGAGTTAGGAACTGCCTAGAAAGAATTGAATGAATTTCCATCAGTGCTGACGTTTAGCTGCTGGCTTTGTGAAAAAGCCAATTAAAACTAAGGTCAGAGTGTGGTGATTTTGAGATTTCATACACAAGTAATGATGTTATTTCATAATATTTCAAGCCAATTTGTGCTGCTACACCATTCTGCTGTTGAAAAGCAGAATGCCATGCACTATGCAGTCAGGAAAAAGCTTCAGTGCAGCACTGCTGTACTTTGCTTGAATATAACAGGAAAAATAGAGGTAATGAACAATTTTGGCCAAATTCTTTGAAGCACCCATTGACATCCCAGCTAATTGCCATGAAAAATATTTATTGAAAGGGTTTTTTTTGGAAATGATTATTGTAGCCAATATTTAAACATACCTTTTTTTTCCCACTGGTTGATTCAAAGTGATGCATGTTCTATTCAGGTAAACTTTTACTCAATGTAAAAGTTTACCTGAATAGAGGTAAACTTTTTCAGATGAACCATACATGCCTGGACGTTAGGTATTGGGTGTGTTAGTTATTTTGCTTCTTTATTTGCTGAAGAGTCCAGCCATAATATCTTGGTATTTGCTGTATTCTGCAGTCACTGAAATTACTGCTATTAATGATGTTTGGGACTGGATTGGGGAAATAGTTGTAGCTGTTTATATGTTGTGAAGGCAAACTGTTCACAGTTGCAGCATCCTGATAATTGGATTGTTTTCAAATAACATGTAAACACAGTAAGGATTTTCCCTGCAATTGGCCCTTCGGAGTTGCCTCTACTAAAATCCATATTTTTTTTCATTTTTGTGTTTGTGATCTTGATAACTGGTCCTGTATTTACACAAAATATTTTGTGTTTAGGCTAAGAATATGCAATATTTCATAGAATTTGAATAATTGCCTTTAAGCCATCTCAATTTATATTGGCCTTGCCTCATTGTAGGTTTTTCTGTATTTGCAGGGAGGCAGTAAACCATCTCTTCATTTAAGCACAGAAATGCCTAGATTTTTCATTTAAATAAATTTTCACACATATTAGTGGGAGGCAAGGTTTTTATGGGAGCTTTTAGGTTGCAGGCTGGTCTGGCTGGAACTGAACAAACAAATGAGAGTGCAAAACAGTGATCTCTAAGAGACATCTCGGAGCAATGAATCCTCATTAAAGTCAATGCCAATTCCCTCTCAAGCTGCAGACAGGCAGGAGAGATGCAGGAGGTCCCTGGGATTTGATTTTTGCATGAAGCTAACAGAGGATGTTAGAGCAGTCCCTCGTCACAACCTGTGGTTTGGGGCTTGACTCATGCTGAGCCTTCAGCAGTTTTCAGTCCCACTGGCATGATAACTGGTGCTTGTTGCTGGGACTTTTGGAAAGCTCTCATGGTTTTGGAGGTTCAGCTCAGAAATGGCACTGGCTGACTGCAGCTCTCACCAATGCACCCTGCAGTTATTTTCTCTCTCAATTCTTGCTTACTGTGGTTTACATGTGTAACTATGCATAAATTGTTAAATTAACAATACCTAACAGCAATTTCTCTTGCAGTCATGCCAGAAAAGCCTTATTTATTGAGCAGGACCCCTCTGTGTTGAGTACCCTGCACATTCTGAAGAAGAATATGCTTCCTGCATCACTGGTGGAAAATTGCCTCCTCAAACTGTTTATTTTTCGTTAAACAAAATCTTAAAGGACAAGCAGCAGAAAGCTGTGCATACAGCAGTAGGAACAAAGGTGTAATAGCTCTCATGCATCTGGCAGAACACAATACTCAGGGGTTTCTCCCACTGTGCTGTTGTTAAATAATGTTCTCCACACCTATGCAATAATGAGCCCTGAGGGAGATGAAGGTTATCCTTATGACCATTTAAACCAAATATAACATCAAGAAATTTAAATTCCACTGTGTAAGAACTCTGCAAGAGAGCTAGTGATTATGAACAGATGCATTAATAAAATGTCTTAATAGGGCTATTGTAAAGCTTTGCATTTCCTTCATAATGGTTTCTGGATCAAGGCTAAATGCAAATCTATCTAATGATTCCTTCAGGTCTTTAAGACTGTGGGTCATTCACTGTCAACTGCAACAAAAGAAAGTAAAATACACAGAGTATACTCTTTTCCTTGACTGTTGATCCTCTCCCAAAATAATTACAGATTAGTATGGGTTTAAAAGGTTAAAGAACTCCCACAACATCTGGAATGTTTGTCAACAAGCATGCAAGAATCCCTGCTGGATGCAAAAGCTATCTAATCAATGTTTGTTCAAACCTTACACATAGACACAAAGAAAAGCCTGTGTGTCTCTTTTTGTTCCATTTTTAAAGCAAGATAGAATTAATGCTCAAGAACTTAATTTGCTTGCGTATTTTGCTCTTCGCTTATGATCAATACGCTCCTCCTGGGGGTGGCAAATAGAAACAGAAAATGCAATTTGGGTTACCCACACAGGCCAGAGTACCCTAGTCCAACCACCAACCCTGCTTTAAACATGGTTAAAATGTTATTTCTTTTTGAGAGTAATAATATTCCAAAGCATCATTATGGCTTTATTAATAATGTTCTAAAGCATCATCATGGCTTTATTAAGATGTTTTGATCATAAGTTGAAAACTAAACAAAACAAATATCCTACTTAGTTGATGAAGAGAGTTTTTTCAGGTCTGTTCATATTTTGTATCACATTCAGAATTAATCTAAAAATCTACATAAGAACAACCACCCGGAAAATAAACTTCCTCCTTAAAATTCTCTTTTGCTACAATGTCTACAGAATAGTTGACAAGAGTTGAACTAGCAGTGTGCTGACACTGCTGCCTGTCATCCAGGCTGATGCTGTCTTTTTTTTCATTCTCCGGTGCTGCCTCTTCCTGCTATACCTAACCTATAAAATGTTGGACTGTTTTTTTGTTCCAACTTAGAATCTGGCACTGAGGGTCTCATTCTGTGCCTAGGGCTCCTGAGCACTATCCTTACACTTACAGATTGTACAAATGGTGGTGCAGTGTCAAATCTGCTCTAAAGAAAGATGGGGCATGTTTAAATTTAAAGGATGGGTCTTCTCTATGCCTGTCCGTAGGGTATATATCCTTACATTTGACTGTTTTATGCCAACTGCATCTCCCTACCCCCAAACACAAGAAGGATGATTCTTCTTACAGAGAATCCAGTGGCAGGTTGTGAGTGGGAAGCACAACAGGCTTACAGTACTTATCCACCAGTGTAAGGCCACTAGTGGAAACAGAGCAGTTTTCTTATGGGACCATCTGGCTGAAAGGACCTCCCTTGGACCAGTACTTTTTATTACAAGGGATTATCTCAAATCTGTGGGGTGTAACCTCCTTACGGAAGCTTAGGATGGGGTTTTTTTCCTCCTCTCTCCAATGACACGATTTAGGGTCACTGAAATAGAGTGGCTGGATCAAATTTCCTGTCTTGTCCTTTAGCAATTTGGCCTTTCCCATGCCCAGGAGGAGATTTCTTATTGCAAGCTTTCAGCACTTGAAGGCAGTCTACAAGAAAGAAGGGGACAAACTTTGTGCTGGAGTAATGGTTTTAACAGAAAGAGGGTCAGTTTATATTAAATACAAGGAAGAAGCTCTTTTCATACAATGAGGGGGGTGAAACACTGGAATGGGTTGCCCAGAGGGGTGATGGATACTCCATCCTTGGAAACAAGGTCAGGCTGGTTGGGTCACTACATTACTCGATCCAGTTGAAGATGTCCCTTTAAAGGTCCCTTCCAACCCAAACCATTCCACCAGTCTATGATTCTATGATTTACCATGCTACATCCTTTTCACCTGGCAGTTTGTGTTTTCATTAATGTCACTACAGGGGATTTCTACTTTTATTTAAGTATTAGTGTCTCAGTTTACTGATATATTTCATGCATAGTAAGTGCAATTCATTCCCTTGACATACATCTTAACAGCTTTTTAAAGGAATAAGTAAATTAGCATATGTGCCATGCTGAAATGGTTAACAAAAGACTATAATGCTGTTTGGTGTATTTTGCATTTGCATTCCACTTGTGTCTTAATGGCACTGGCTTTTTAAACTTTTTTTTGGTGTAGATTTTGACTTTAGTCCCTTAAATGGAGGAACTGCTCTTTAGGGCTCACCAGTGCTGATGGAACAAGTTCATCACTTCCCGTACTTGAATAGCAGCATATCAGTTAAAACACCTCAGGATGACACTTGCTCTTTTTGCTGTTGTGCTGTTGACTGCTCTTCTGATGGTTGTTCTCTATAGCAGAAATGTTTCCTGCTGCCTAGTCAGTTTTCCTCATTTTTGAACATTTGATTATTTCTTTCCAAATTTACTACTTTGCACTTGTCTTAATTGAATTTCCTCTTATTGACTTTGGGCCATTTCTCCAATTTATCAAGTCAATTTTAAGTTTGACTGCTCTCCTGTAAAGTGCTTGCAGGTGCTTCCAGCACGGTGTCACCTACAAGCTCTATTAAGTGACTTTTCTGTTCCATTATCTTGGTAGTCATTAATGAAAATATGGAAGAGAACCAGACTCAGGACAGACCACTCTGAGACCTCACTTGATATTTCACCTCAGTTTTGACAGCAAAGTATTTATCCACCCTTTAAGTGGGATATTTTGATCTGTAATAAGAAAAAATGAGTCAGCAGAAAATACGAGCTTCAAGATTTGGTAGCTGTTAAGAGATTCAGAAATTCTGGAGTAGAATAGCAGCATGGGGAAGAGAAATTATTGTTCACAATTTATTGCTGCAAATATGTCTTTTACATGTTTCAAGAAGGTTTATTCTTCAATAGTACATGGAAAGATTTATCACTGCAGTATTCTTGGTCAGAAAGATATATATTAGGTTTTGAAAGTTTGAAGAACTTGCTGGCTGCAAACAGATGGACCATACCAATTGATTCAACTATTTAATGCCTATTAAAATATGTGTTGCCACACTTATATTTTGTATTGAAGTATATACACAGTAAAATGTATCTACACAGGTACATGGATATGTATTTCTAGTACATATAGAATATAAAAGTGGAAAATTTGCATAATATATCTTGAAATTAAAAAAAAAAAAAAAAAAAACACAATATCCAGTGAAAGAAATTCCTTGTTACACAGCAGGAAATGTGAATAATCACGAGTTCCCATACTCAAAGATGTCTTGACAGCGCAATAAATATAAAGAGTTTAAACATCTTTCTTAATAACTATGAACACAAGATCATTATAATATTCAGTTTATGTATTACTCCATGGATTATTATAGAGTGTCATCTCTTTTTCAGTAATTTTTACCCATACTTTGAAAGTGCAATATTTTTATACAGCTGTGTTGTAGACAAGTATATATATTATTTGCATTTCTTAAATGGAGAAATAAAGAACAGTTGAAGTTATTTGTCTCTGAATTGGTGCTAGAAATTTAGGCTGAATTGCTTAAAATTGACTTCAAACAGGTTCTTATGCCCATACTGAACAACTAGGTGCTTTCTAAGGGGCAGCTGATTTTTTTTAATCTGTCTTTCACGTGTGTATTCACAAAAATACTCATACTTAGTCCTTTCCTCCAGGAACTTACCTAAAATGTTCTCAATTTCTTGCTGCCTCTCGAGGCAGATACTACTAAAAAAAAAAAGTCCTTGAATTCTTTCTTGCAATAGGGAATATGTGCAAGAGGTTGATCAAGTTAAAAAGGTTTTCAACAAAATCTGACTTGTTTTTTTTAAAGCAAAATATTTGCCAAAGTAAAGCATTGACCTGTATTCTTTAATAGAATCCTAAAATATTAACATTGGGGGTTTTTTTTCTGTTAGATTTTGATAATTGACACATTTTAGGCAAATTACACTCTATGACTTATAAAACATTCAACTTTTTTCATTGTTACAAAAACCAGGAGCACAGGCTCTTTGCCCCATTAAAATTACTTTGCTCATTATCCTATTACACAGATATTTTTTCAGTTGAAAGAAGTGACATAAAAGCCCCTTCATGTTGTAAAATGGAAAAACTAATGTTTGTAGTGAAATGTTTTTTAACTGTAAAATTGTCTATATAACTTTATATTTAAAATAACAGGATTGGTATAAGATGTCATCTTGACAGTTTGTTTGCAATATTTCCCTATATTTTTCCTTACCTCAGCAAAGGAATTCTTGGCTTTATGCTGCTACTTAAGTTATTCGAGTACCAGCCTTTTGCTATTTTAAATGTCCTGTCACATGTTTCTATAATCCATTGCAGCATTCAAAGTTCTCTTAAGTATATGGTATAAAATTAATCAATAATTTGATTTACACAGTTATGCTTCCTTTTTTTTTTTTGGTACAACATCATTCTATAAAGCCATTGATCCACCATTCAAAAATAAAGCAAAAAACCCCCAACTCCTATAGCAAATTTATGTGTAAAATCATTGAATCAACCATTTCTGATATCAACAACTGATTTCTATATAAACCATTTCCTTTAAGCTGATGTCCAGAAAGAATATTTTATAGGCTAAGATTCTGCCCCTTTCACACCTGTTTTAAAAATGATACAGCTACAAAAACACTTAATTAGAGTGCCCAATAATTATATGAATTCTGTCATTTAAGCATTCTGTGTGTCAAGACGTATCAAGAGCGTTTTTTTTTTCCTTTTGGATTATGACCTGTTTGCATTCTATTGTAGTAACTCTATAGGAACTAGTTTTACTCTATATAGTGAGTAACAATTTCTTTTTTCTCTAAATTATGTTTTGCATTCTATTCAGCAGAAGGATTGAATACTGTTATTGGATTGAATACTGTTTTCTTGTTATCAACTGCTATATCTGCTTGATCAAAATAAACACATAATATTGTCTTTATAATTCTCCTAGGGAATTACCAGTTCTTCTACCAATGTGGGATTTCACCCTCAGTGTTTGTGTTTCTCCTAAAGAAAGCAGACTTGGCTGTCAGTTTTGATGATGAGTAACTTCTAGGTTTTCCATTATTTGTTTTGCTGGGATTACAGCGGTCTCAGTTCTGCTATTCTATCTGAAATTGAGTTTTAGTGTATTTTTGCTAATTTTGTCTGTCACCTAGCAAGAAGGGGACATCTCATATCATGACCATCATTACTGGAGTTTTCTCCTCTGGCTCATGGATTATTATTCTAATTTCTTTAAGTTGTACTGAAAGCTGCATATCTGTGGTAGTTTCTTTTGAATCTATTTGAAACTGCACCCCAAGCATTGGATGCCTTTGTGATAACCATCCAATTTCTTGAAACAAAGTCTCTGGAACAGATGTGGAGGATAAGATTTAAGAGTCTCTCTGCTGCAGTTCAGGACAGCACTTCTGTCCAGTCTCTGTGTGGTAGATGACTGAGTACTGTAGAATACCCATCAATAGCCTGCAATCTCTGAAAGAAAGTCACCAACACTATAGGCTAGAAACTGCAGTTAATATATTTTTGCCACTTAAAAAACTGTGGGAAATTGTGAGTTTCTACATTTGTATATCAATAAATGTTTCTTGTTAAATGAAAGAGAAAATGCTATTTCCCATACCTTGTTATCCTAGTTTTTTTATCCAGGAATATGCATTAAGGGCTGTAGTTCTTTTGTTAGAAAATATTCCAGACTAAATGATAAAGTCGCAAATAGATACTTCCTTTGAAATGGTATTGTCTTCTAAATATACAGACAGGCCCTTGCTTGTAGTGGTTTAAACCAAAGGCCAGTGACATCAATAGAAAAACTGATTTGAATTAAGCTCAACACTTCAATTAATTGTCCTAGTCATAGGATTAGAGACATGAGAGCAACTTTCATTTGAGTGCTGGCATAATGCTGTCACACTGAGTTAAATATTTGTGTGAAAGTAATTAAATAATGTCTTAAGTCACTTATATCCCTGTTTTGAAACAGCTCATGATTGAACCTCTGTAAAAATTAAGTTGAAAGTTTTATGCTAACAGAATGAATACATTACTAAATATGCTTTTGATATTTGGTTTTTCAAGTAGTGGAAGGCTATTTGAATGTAACAGAAAGGTTCTAAGTAAAACCCTAATAATTTGAAATTAAATGTTTTGTTAAAATTCATATTCTGGGGGACAAAAAAAGGGACCATATGCATTACACAGATTCACTTATGCTCCACTCCATTAGATTCTGTAGAAAAAATTGCAGTAAAGTCCCTGGAAAATTCTTCTATCTTATGAAGTTTTATAATTTTTATCCATATATCTAGGTCAAAGAGAAAACTGGCAGTCTCTAATGACAAAGTATTTTGGCAATATTCTGTTTTATTGATGGTTTGAGCAATGCCTTTTCCAGAACTCCTCTAAAAACACCGGGGGAGAAAAAAAGGCCTATTACATTGGTTGTCCCTTTGCCTTGAATATGGAGCAATACATCATGCAAAAGAAATCTACATTTTCTGTTTTTAAATATATTGTCAGTGATAACATAATTGATCATGAAATGTACTGGCCACAGATATAATTATCGAAATGACAGGGAGAGGGTAAAATGCAGAAAATGGAGATAACTACCCAAAATTGTCTGAATATGAGTCCTAGTAAGTAAATAGATTTTGTGGTACGAGATGTACAGAGGTTCAATTTGGAGCAATATGAAATTCTTTTATTCTTTCAAGTTCAGCCCACATATAATTAAAACTTCCCAAGCACTATCACCTGCAGGAAATTTCATTCAAATAGTGAAAAAATTGGCATGGAACTTATCTTTTGACAGTCTCAAGTGTAGACATTTCTCTAAGTTTAAGGGATTACTCTTCATAACCTTTGTTCTGTCAAATACAAACATGCATTTATTTACAATTTCTCTTCAGTATTCACCATAGCATGCACAAATTTGAAGTTATCTCCACACCGCAACAATACCATTTGTGTTTGTTTGTATATCTCACTTTGGATGTGGTAGATCAAGCGCACAGAACTTTTGTACTTTTTTCCTAGCTGGTGTAATTCCTTCTTCCCTTCAAATGAACATGAAGCTGAGGTAGGTAACTGCTTAAAAGTTCACAAAAAGTAGTAGAACATGGTGCTTTGTGGATAAACTGAGATGGAATAAACTGCATAATAGCTGTTTCCCTGACAAAACCTTTGTCTCTAGGCTTAGGAGAGGCAGCTCATCTTTGTTTCCCATTTACCCCTTCTCCAAAGTGTGATATTTCCTATAGAAAGAATACATTTCAGCTTGCAGTTTTCAAAATACTGTAAATTATATTAGCCATAAAAATGTAGAAGTGGCTTAACTGCTGAAAGCTGTTCAATCTTTCAGGCTATCAAAATGTCCTTTGTAGAATATGGTGAGGTTTGGATGGTTTTACTGCACATTAAATACAAAGCCATATTTTAAGATGTATGCCAGGGCCAGCATTAGACCTTCCTGTCTCCAAAAGCCATGTCACAGTTCTCATTAACTGATAGTGGATGATTAGGGAATAACCTGGGAGACTCAGAATCAACTCCCCTATGCCATCTATGTGTTTTCCATCACCCTGCTGTCCTCAGTTAATTTAACATGGGAGATGAGGTCAATATATACGAAGAAAAGGCTGAAACTTTGAAGTTCTGGTGTCTTTTGTTGGTTAATGTCACAACCTGAGTGTTATTTAAACATCTATTTTTTCACATTTAATACTGGGTAATACTCTAGAGGCCTCTATAAAACAGCTAATGTTCCCTTTGGCATCGAAATCCACTTACCTTAACTGACTTCTGTTATACTTCAACCTGATTCTCAGAGTCACAATGGTAATATTCATTTTAATGTCCCAATAGACTCTTAGTATTCATCAAATATTTGATTTACATTTCTAATAAGGCTTATGGAATGCAGAGACATGAAACCCATACTCTGCCATGATTCTAACTAGTGTCTCTTTCATTAACACTGAGAATTATTTCTCAAAAATAATTAAAATCTGTAATTGAATATACTAGAATAATTTTGGAAAATTAGTTTAATTATTCTAGTGCTTCTATTTGGAAAGATCACATAATTTATAATGAGAGAATAGACAAATATGAATTTACTCTCATAGAGTCCTTTTGTTTATACTTACCTTTAAAGAAAACATATATACTTGAAATGCCTGCTAAGCAACATAGTTACAATGTAGATGCTTTGTAGAATTCTACTGGAAAAAAGTCTGTCTCAGAATTATTTCAACAATTAATAGGCTTGTTTACCCCTTCAGGAATTTGTTGTTTTTATTTTTTTCTGTATTCATCCTGCAACATAAAAAAGAATTCTTTAAGTGAGCTGACTTGCCTATCAGCCTCCCAGTACCTGAAGGGAGCCCATAAGAAGGATGGGGAGTCTGTTTGGAAGGGCAAGAAGTGACAGGACAAGGAGGAATTGTTTTGAACCATGAGAGATTAGGTTTAGCCTGGATATTAGGAAGAAATAATTTTCTGGGTGGGTGGTGAGCCACGGCACAGGTTGTGGCTGCCCCATGGCCCATGCCTGGTTGGATGGGGCTCAGAATGAGATGATCTTTAAGGTCCCTTCCAACCCAAACCATTCAGTAATTATGTGATTTAGGCACAGTAGATCTGAATACAAAAACGAGTCATACATTCTAGATGAAGAATACTTATACACCAGGAATCACTACCCTGTGTGTACAGAAACAAGACTGCAACTCCAATAACTAGGGGATGGATTGGAATGGTTACAAATTCCTGACATATTCACACTTTTCCAAGTATGCTGCTGCTGTATAGGCAGCTGCCAACCCTTGTTAGGGTTCATCAGTGGCTTCCTGGGCAAGAAAGTAAGGAAGTTTGTGGTTCATCATGAACACAAGGTCTGAAAGCTGGCCATAAACATCTGGCCAGCATTTCCCAGCTGCTACTGCAACATGCTGAGTTGTGGGACTGAATGATGTTTTGACCATTATAAACATATGAAGAGAACAGAAAAAAATGTGCTAAAATGAGACCTGAACTAGAAAATGGGAGGAAAGATAACTGGATTGAAGGATTCCTGGTTGCTCAGATTTCCCACTGCCTCAGGAATCCCAGTAAGTTCTTTGCCAAGATGCCAGAAGGTTTCTGGCTAGGGACCTGATCCCAGCAAGAGTTATATATAAATTCTCTGACGGAGAATTGGAGTGATGTGGGGTGGGTAAGCACAGGGCACCTCTCATTCATAACCAGAACCAATTGATGGGGTTTTTTAAAGTGTGAGTTAGAGCAGTAGTTTGGCTTTGTAAAATTCTGAAAGTCTTATGTTTGTTACTTTAGGGGCTGCTCTTGTTTCATGGTGGGATTCAGTCTGTAGCACTGCAGGGTTAGCTCTTCAACCAGGGCAATACCACCATGTCAGCACACATGTGGAACCTGGGCTAATTAGCCTTGCTCGGAGGCATGGCTAATTAGTCCAGACTTAACACGAATCTCATCATGTTTCTGAAAGCTGAGCTGGTAATGCTGCATGATACATGTCAGCCTACTAATTCATCCAGAGGTCTCTGTGGGCCCTCTGAGCAGGCTGAGTCATCAGCTACGCCCTCACTTGGCTCCTTTATGGCAGACCTTATGGCACAGAAGCTCTCAGGCTTTCACCAGCTTTAACCTCAAAGGACTGACAAAGGTGTCCAACACATTTTCCTTATTCTAAATTTTTTTTCCCATACTCAGTCTGCCAAGTTTTCTGTTCTTTAGTTCATGTCAGAGGCTCGTTTGCTCATACAGGCTCCCGAGCTTTTTGCTCTTCTCTGTCTTGCTGGCTCTGGCAGGTGGATCTTCAGTGTCAGATCCCTCTTTCCAGTCCTGACAGGGCCCCAGGCTCTGCGCAGGGTGCTGGGGATGTTATTCATTACTGCTCCCACCTTTCACACTTTGGAGCAACGCTGAGGTCCGACTGCTGAGCCACACCGCTGCCATGGGTGTCCTTTGCAGCATCCTTTAGCAACCGTGTATCAGGAAAAGTGGGATCAGATCTTTTTGTCTAAAGGCAATTATTTCCTGCAGTAGTGATACAGGAAGAAAGGGTTAGAATCTGTTTGATTCCTCCTCATTTCAGTGTGTTCCAAATCAATAGCTGATATTTTGTCATCTAGCCATGTTCAGTTTCATATTTGGCTCCTGCTAAGTGTATGAAAATGTTACAGAGTGAGGCTCAGGAAGGACAAATAAAACTATGTGAGGGGAAGATGGAGTGCACGGCAGGAGAGGAATAGTAGATTATTTCGTTGTATTCCTCCCTCCAAGCAAACAATGTCAAGTGGTTGAATTACTTAGTAAATGTTACTCTTTTCATCAGGTCTTATTCCATACATTTTACCAAAGTGAATAGTGATTAGTAATAATAAGTGAGATTTAATAAGTCTTATAAAGATAATCTTCCATGTAAAGTTTGCTGACTTATCCCCAAAAAAGCTATTATAATAGCTATGTATTTCTGAAAGAAATACTAGGGGGTTTGGACAGGTGGGGCAGCATGTGTTCATGGGGGGCAGAGAATTTATTTCATTTTTGTTTTTAAAAAAGACTTTATTCTATTATTTCAAAAAGGAGATTATTGAGTAACATGAGAACTCTTGGAGCTGTTTAGCACTTTCCCTGTTCATGCCAGAGAGAATCACACATTTACTGCTAATGAGCAGAATGCAGCTTTATGACTTTGTCTGAATATTTTCCCTGAGATGACTTCCTTTACCACTAAAATCATTGGCAGGGCCCCTCCAGTTGGTTTTAATGAGGAAGAATTGGACCTTTAATAAGCATCATGGTCACGTAAGCTCGGGGTTTGTTTTTTTAGCATCGTGCTTTTTAAGTGTTTTTAGTTACTGCCTGCAGTGTATACAGCTGTGAACTTGGATAATAAATAAGGATTATTTCTATGAAGAAACCTTTGGCAGCAATTTTTGCTTTGCTGAGGTAAGCTGTTAGTCATCTGCCACCAAAGGGTAATCAGCTAGATTTTAAATATTGCTGTGTCTTTCTACTTTTACTGTATTTTTGATTAGTCAATAAATACATGTTCAGTCTCTTTCCAAAGCCCAGCAATCAGTGTAGATGCAAGACACATTGCTGAAAAGGAACAAACCAACACCAGCTAGCTTTTGCTTGTTCTAAGAGAAGGTCGGGCTCACTTGGAAATTAGTGGAAGGTGGTAAAGCTTCATTATAAAAAATATCACAACCAAAAAATGGTGTTGACAGGTGGTGAAGTACATTCTCGAGACTGAATAAACTTATTCATTGATGGTAAAAGTGAAGCCAGGGAAACTGCACTCCCTGATATGAAGGGTGAATTTGAGCTTTGGCACCCTGCAGGCAAATACATTGCAGATTCCAGAGCCTAAATTTAGGCTTTTAAACCCATGTATTGGAACATGGCAGATTTTTAAAAGAGCCTAGTATGGAGTCAAGGAGAATGTCTTGTATAATAAAATAAATGTAGAGATAAGAGGGGAATCACGGTTTTCTATTCTTGCTTTTTATGAAATAATTCAGATCCAAACATCCTCGCCAACATAACTCTCCCCCCTGAATCCCCAAACAAACAGCGCTGTAAGTCCGAGAAGTTGCAACAAAATAGACTATGTAATGGAATTTTTTGGCATATTGAGTAAATAAAAATGGCAAAGGCCTGACATAGTTAGGAACAATAGATATATCCTGGCTTCCAGGTAGAGGGTAAGGAAATTGGCTGTTTGGGTTCTTACTTACTCTGCAAAAAAGAGAGAGTTATTAGTTGCATTAGAGGCAAACTGGGTGTGAGCTGTATTCAGTCATTGGATGCATTGCAACAAAACATCAAATAAAAAGTAGTGGTTTAGCCATATCTAAAAAACTCTCCTTATAAATAAGGAACATGGTGTATCAGCAGGTATTTTTCAGCATCTCTGAAAAATTTTCAGCATCTCTGCTATTTTTTGCCTCTGATATGGATGCAGAGAAGGTTGTGTGCATTATGCAGATGACTTAGGTTCAAATTTGGTTTGAATAAATCCCTACTTGGTACTTTTGCTTGTAAAGATTTCTGATAGCAAAGGATTGGGTTGCATAAAATTTCTTCACCTCAATAAAGCAGTCCTTGCTCTAAAAGACTTCATTCCTTGGAGTAATCGTGATCTTATTTGTCATCATGTAGCAAAGTCTTTCTCTTTTGCACCCATCTCAGTAAGAGGAATTTTCAGTTAGAAGGTTAAATAGATAACATAGAAACTGCTGTTACACAAAACAATCCGATTTGACTGTACATTCCTGAAAGATATGAAACTGTGAGCGCTTTCAGGCCTATTGATAAAGCTGTCAAGAGAAACTGCTGGAATATTCTGCTTCCCAGGTGTCAGTCAGGTGTGTAATGTAGGAGTGCATGATTTTCCACTGCTGTATCTTCAGCAGTGCATGGATGTCCTACAACATGCCAAAGGACAGAACTGAAGCTTTGAAGTAGATCACGAGTTTTCCTTTATGCCTCATTTTGATTTTTTTTTTCAGACTATGCCAGTTTTTAGGAGAAAGTTGTCCTTCAGCTCTTTGGCTTTATTCAGTCATTGGCTATATTTCAACAATACATCAAATGGATTGTGCAGTGTGAGCACAGATGATGAATTTATTAAGATTGTGCACTACATTGTTCATTCTGCATATCCCCATTTGTTCCTTGTCTTTGGAATTTAGTAGTGCCTTAGAGGACTCTGCTAGTTAACAGTTAGGTCAAACTGTGAATTTGAGAACTTTTGCAAAAAAAAAAAAAAAAGGGCAAGTAAAAAAAAACCCTAAACTGAAGGGGCATTGCAGACAATCTAGCAACATGACTATTTGTGACACATGGCAATAGTCTGAGGAAAACTGAAACACCTACAAAGCTGGAAAATGTGCTGCAGCCAGCCAGCACTGAGCTGCCCTGGATGGCAGAAGAACACACACACAAAAGGATTAGTTTACAGTCAGGTCTGGGAAGCAGGGCACAAAAACAGAGCTGTAGAGCCTTGGGCATTGTGCCCAACTCTGCCACAGTCTTACTGAGCGACCTGAATAGCTATTTCATGTTTTTATTATTTCTAACACTAAATTTTGACTATTCCTGTGCTGATGTTATAAGATGGATGTTGATGGGAAATCAGGGTTTGGACTGTAAATCTCCCTGGGCAGAGCACCATCCTGTGTACCTGTACAATGCCTGGCACAATAGAAACAGAATCTCTGTGAGGAACTGAAGGCATTACTGTAATAAAAGTATCAATATTTTAATAATCTGCCTTATTTCATCTCTTATCTCACTATTGTGTGGAGTAATTTGGACATTTGTTTCCTTTGCACATTTAAAATGGTCCCAGGGAGACTTCAGTGGATTGAGGTTCAGGGATCATGTGGACCTGATTATTCAAATTCCCGGCACCTGTGGGGGTTTCTTTTGATATTGCATGTTTCAAACTGAATGCTCGCTAAATACAATGAATTTAAAATATGGAAAAATGAATTAAATGAAAACATTAGAACTGCATCTAAGTTTGTAATCAGCACGATGTGGGGGATGGAAATGAATGTGGAACCCAGCTGAACAGTGTGTTGGCATAAGAACTCTTGACTTACAGCTGTTCCTTTGTTCTTTTTTGTTAGTTTTACAGCATTTTTTCCAGAAAACCTTACTTTGCATGAAAGACAAATTCATATGAGAAGATTGTTTAGCTTTGTGCATCATAATTTAAACAGAGTGTATTGAAATCTGTTAAAGTTACACAGGATTCTGAAAGAGTGGGCAGTTTAGGCTAATAGGTAATTTCTGTCCAAAATTAAGAACTAGTATTATCTGAAATGTAAAAAATCAGCTTAGACAGAAATATTCTCATTGTCTACTAAGGCTAACAGGTCTTCAAAAACAGAATTACTGAGACAAAAGATAAAAATAAAATCCATTACAAAAACTGTGCATGGAATTTGCCTGTAAATAGCTTTTCTAGACATTGTGAAACAATGAGACAGATGGGAAAGAGTGAAGGGCTCTGTCTGGTGAGCATTCCTACCCTGCTGCAGGTAATACTGAGGGCCTCCTTAAGGCATGGCTTCAACTGTTAATTTTTCCACAGACTAACTCATGAGGAAGACCATCAAGCACTTTTCCTGTGAAAGCACTTTTCTTGTGAGAGAGAATAATTCAGGTTGGAAGGAGCCCCAGGATGTCTGTGGTCCCACTTCCCACTGAATAAAGGCTGAACTGTGAGGTCGCATCAGGTCGGTCAACATTTAATTCAGTATGATCCTGAAAACCTGCAGGGAGGGGAGATCCACAACCTTCCTGGGCAGCCTCTTCCCCTCCTTGACTGCCTCCATAAGTTTTTCCATTTATCAGGTGAATATACCTTTTTGTGTGTGTTTGTTGCTATTTGGTTTTGGTTTTGCTTGGTTGGTTGGTTGGTTGGTTGGTTGGTCTCTTTTTGGGTTTTTGAGTTTTTCTTTTGCTTGGAACATGGGATTTCAAGAAAATTACTAGGAAGAGGAGATGTTTGGTTTCCAGTCCATACTGTAACCATTGTTATTATGCATTTCATGCTAAATAGTCACTGCATAAAGTACACAAAAAGAAAGATAACCCAGCGTTCTTGCCCCTCAACCACTCACATGAGCATCCTGTTTACTGCATTAAAAATCATATCATGGTGCTGGGTTTTGTTTTTTTCCACAGGTTCATCTAATGAAACTTGACTACATTTTGCTGAGGTTGTCCAGCTTAAACAGGAAAGGTATCATATCCTGAATAGCCAGGTGGTGAGAGATCTATTCAAACAGATGGACCTTGAGCCTCCTCCCTCTGAGGTGGTTTAGCCAATGCTTTATCATCAGAGCCTTGATCACTTTCCTGTTCCAGAGCAGTGAGCATTTTTACTAACCTCTTTCCTGGTTAAAGTGTCCTGTTTGTAGCTACTCTCAGCTCCCTGTCAGCCACTGGCTGCGTCCACCACAAGGCAGGTTTATTCCCTGCCTGGACTGTGATCGAGTTCAGCTCTAAATGCTGAAGTCAGCCTTCATTAGCTTTAATGGCAATGGTGTTAGGTGAGCAGTAGAAGAGTCTTTCTCACCAACATCTGTCTCCAGGTTCTCTAATTTGCAAGGAAATTAGAAAACACAATAACAAAAATTTCTCTGATTTTTCAGATTTTTTATTATTTTTATTTTTTTCTTCCCACTGTTTTTGTTTGCTTCTTCATTTGTTGCATGCAAGACTGCAGCATGCAAGAGGCAGACTGTTCAGGCTGAGGGGTTGTCTCATGGTTCAGGTGGCCAAACGCCACTGTGAGGGCCTGAGCTCCTCTCCTGCCTTCACCACCATGCAGATTTTTTTCAACTAGTTTTCACTGATTTTTTTAACAGATATTTCCTCTTTATGCACAAGCTGAAAGCTCATGTGTAAAGCACAAGTGAATAGGGGCTGTATTTTAAATGTGTGCACTCCTGCATGAATTACAACTTATTTGTATCAATGCAGGCACCCAAATTTCTGAATTTTTAGCAAAATGGCCTTCTTCCCTGTGCTTCAATTATATGATTTCTTAGAGGTGTTGGGAGGATAGATTAATTATAGTGAGAGCTGAGAGCACCACAAAGAAAACAAAACAAAACAAAAAAAAAACCAAAAAAAAAAAAAAGAAAAAAAAAAAGAAAAAAACCTGAGAAAACCACAGAAAAGCCTATGGAGAAATTGGTAATTTTGTATTCAGTGCAGGGTTTTGATGATGAGTGCTAAATAAGGTCTGGAATCAAACACAGAATGATGAAGATAAAAAGAAAAACTGAATAATTCCCCATTCAGTTGGTGTCCATTTTATGCACTGAGTCTTGTAAGAGGGGAAAAAAAATGCAATGTTCATTCTCATATTTTATAGGTTTTGAGTTCTTGAGTCTGGAAATTTAATATTTGAGTAGCATAAGATTAGAGAAAATGCAGACCAGAAACAGCACAAAAGAGTCCCCTTCCACGAGGACATCTCCCAGGTTTCATTTAAGTGAGATATAAGAGTTTGTGAAAATTTGTATGTACAAAGAGCTTTGGTTATTGTTGTTAGTGCCGGAAATGAAGCTGCTTGTTATCAGTAAACTTCCCAGCAGCTCCTAGCCAAGAGGCTCCCACGCTTCCTTGTCCAGCAACATGGTGCTGCGCACAGCAAGTACGCCTGGGGGTAGCAAATAAACTTGGAGAAGATCTCATATTGCTGAGCCGACATGATGGGGCTGCTTTTGTGTGAAAAGGAATTGAAGGGTGGGATTCGGATACATGGGAGCTTAATTTTTAAGCTTTGTGATTAGAGGTGCAGTCTTTACTGCCCTCACTCACCTGTCCTTCTAACTGTTTAAGTCTCTGGTGTGAATGGCAGTCCCCTCTGGAATCAAAAGGCAAAGCAAGCCTCAGTTTTTAATTTCTGCCTGTCAGTCACTCTGGATTCTGAGCAGAATTGATGACCCATTCACAGAGATTACTAAAGCTACACAGGCAGGAACCCATTTGACAGGTAAAGGATAACTCCCTTTTTCTTGGGTACTTTCGTGGCTGTAATTAACATTTCTGTTTTGTTCTAATTATAGTTTTTGTATCTTAGCCATTATGCTAATGGTGTTGTTCAGTAGTATGTGAGATTGCATTCATTATCACTGGTGAATTAAACCTTTATTAAAGAAAAATTCCCCCAGGCCTCATTCTGAAGTTAAGTAATTATTCATTTGGTTTTATCCTGGCAATTAGCTTATATACTGTAGCACTTGTGATTTGGTTTCTATACCTCCCCAGATTAGATTAACCCACCGTGGTAAATAAATGCATAACAGTGCCCAACACATTGCTTTAAGTGCATTATTATATAGAAAAAAAAGCTCCAAAAACTCAGAAAACCCCAACCCCAAAAAGATTCCCTGTTCAGTAGAAGAGCTCTGGAGCTCCCAGCAGGCTGTACGGGTAGAAGGAGATTGTGCTGGACTGTTGGGGCTCTGTGGAGCAACAGTAATAACAAACGAGTTTATGGAGCCCTCCAACCGAGCAGTTAATTCTTTCTTCAATTGCAATGACTTCCTTGGTCAATATGCTTCATATCTGAGATATGCACTGTGCTCAGCCACACTCGCAGTGTAAATCAGGCCTTCGGAGAGCCTCCAGACATACATAAATTTCCTGGGTGATGTAGCCTGGCTCTCAGTCAAGAGAGAGGAAAAAATGTCAAGGAAAACCTTATTTGCCCTTCCCTACGTGCTTGTAGTTTGGGAATGCCTCACAAACACTGTTGGACTCAGCAGTACTTCCTTGAAGAAAGATGAGGGCTTATGCCTGTTTTTCTACTGGAACATGGAGGCATGGGAAAATTAGGGATTTACCCACAGTCACACAAGAAATCATCAAGAGAAACAGATTCTGACTGTGTTTTCCCTGTGGCCTAATCAGATGTTTAACTGTGTTAACAGATTTTTTCCTCTCATATCTCTTTTTAGCACACATTAAGTTTACAAATCTCCCACAAAATGTGGCAAACGCATTTGAAGTCTCTTTTCACTGATGCTATTCATCTTAAGCATCTCTATGGAGAGAGGGAACCATTGTCCTGCCTTTAATTATAGCTACAGTTTTCAGAAGTATTTCTAAATGGAAACAACTTAAAGGCGTTAAAAGAATCAATCAAGCATCCTTGATTCCATACAAGACTTCAGTGATGCCTCATATATAATCATTGCAGAAGGTGAAGCCTTACGTGCTACCACAGCCAAAACATTAATCAACTACCTGAGAGTTTTGCCTCAAGAAGTAATTTAGAATTTGACCTTGAATTTGGGTAACAAGTATGTATGGAATGCAGGCATTACCTCCGTTGTGTTGTGAACCCAGCAAATTTGCACAGATAGGAAAAAATTAGTATACATTGATTTTTGACAAGCATCATTTAATCTCTTGTATATTCTGGCAATATCTACCACATACCCACAGGATCTAGGAACAGCCTTAAACATCTCTACTTTCAATTCCAAATGCAAGCTGCATGTCATTAACCTTGCCTCAATATCAAACATGTGAAGCACAGCAGAAATAAAATAAATAAATGAAAAATAATTTTGAAAGAAGCCACTTAATTTTCCCATTGGGAAAAAATACTGAGAGAAGGAAAAGGGGAAACAAAATGCTTGTCCTGTCCTCTAATGCATGTCATGAAAGTATTTGACTCTCAGAGGTTATCTGCCTCACCTGCGCTGCAAATGGAAGTTGCATATCTAAATATATTTGAGTTTCTGGGCTTCAGTTGCATACAACTGAAGGTAGAATGGAAGTCTGAGTAGAATTCAAGGTCTTAAGTAAATCTTATTAAGTCATGTATTATATGTGGACTTACAGATCACATAACCCAACACAATATTGCTAACAGCGGCTGCTATCCCACCTCATGGGGTACTAAAGAGGTTGCTTGTTTAATATTCACAAGGTATTTTAAAATAATAAAGTGATCAATAAGTGACAAATATTACTGCACTGTACTATATCTCATCCCTCCAGTCGGTCTGAGCTGTGTTCCCAAGCCTCCCACACAAAAGTTGTTCTCCTTGGAGTGTGCTTTGCCGCCCTCTGCATCCACTGAGGGCTCGGTGGCCGTGTGGTAAAATGGTCGGGGACATTCCAGTTCCACACTTTGCTCCTAAACACTCTGTGGAGTAACAATTACATCACCATGGAGAGAAAGCTCTCATCAATAAAAGGAAAATTGCAGATATGACCTGTTGTTCAGTTCAATAGTGTTAGCTGCTGTTCAGGAGTAAAGGGAGGAGTAAATAGGTTTCAGCTGAGAAATCATCCTGTCACATTGCATTAGGAAGGTTTCCACGTTTAATCATGTGTCAGGTATTTTGCAGCAAAGCTTTGCTGCTTACCAGAAAATCTATTTTTATTTCCCCAACAACAAAGGAAATCAGGCTTGGGTTTTATTCCTCCTGCATTATTAGAAATCATCGTAACGAAAATCATGAAGACCAAATTCTTTTCTCATAATATCTATTCAGATGAAATGCTGCTGTTGGTGTGCCAACAGGTAATGCATATCCCTCAGGACATTCATTGCAGCTGTGCAAGAAAGAACATGGTATCCTCTAGATCCAAATTATTCACAATATGACAGACCTTTCAATCATGGCCCCTCAGAGAAGGTGGAAAACAAAAGACAGGAAGAGGACTAAATCTCCAGATTTTTCCACTACTCTTACTCTTTTCTGTTGAAATAAAGACCCTTCAAGAATGAGAGACCTTAACCAACATTCTTGATTGAAGAGAAGAATTAAAAAAAAAATGTGTCACAAATGACATTCACCTACCCTTTGATGGGACATCAGACCAGCTGAGGAAGGCACTGAGCTGTTAGGTAGAACCTACCATATGCTGATTCTTTTTCCAGACATTTTTGCCTTTATTAGCTACTGTATGTGCTTCTGCTATATCAGATTAAGTTTTACAAGCTTATTTAGTTAGAAAGGCTGATTATTTTTCTTTTTGCATAGGGGAAAAAAGTGTTCCTGTTTATTCTTTTGAAACTCACTTTCTTATTGAAATGCTGAATTTCCGTTATCATAACTGTACTCAGTGTAAACAGGAAACATTTGCACTTTAAATCAGGCTATCATTTAAAAAGTAGAAGGTATTTTAGTGGGAGAATTTGGGACGTGGTACTAGGAAATCGCAACAGGAATGAGAAGGGTATGGTTTGAGCAGTTTATTACCTCTGGTAGACACCCCAACAGTGAAACTTGTGCAAAATATTTGAAATCATTATTATAATTGAAGAACTGTAAATGCCATATCCGGCCAGAGAGAAAAGAAATTCTAAAGATGTTCAAAAGCTGCTGATTTCATTTGTTGGTGAGCAATATATTTCTCTTAGAGGGCTTTGAGTGTTTAAATGTTCAAATATATCAGCCTTACATTAGAGTCATGTCTAGAGAAGCTGGAAAATGGTGCAACTCCAGATTGTTCTCTGCTCTGCATCACTGTCTTCCCTGGTGGTCATAACAACATATACAATTGCAGCAGCAGTCTTTAATTCTAAATTAGCAGAAAAAAACCTTGCCAAAAGGAGATAATGCTGATTTTCTGTTGGGCTCCAAGTCCGTGAAGTGGCAAACTCAAATGATTATTTCAGAGGTTGATTAGGGAAACAGGCTTTGCTTTACAGGTCCCCAGCACTGTTGCCTTAATGAAATCTGAGCATGTTGAGGAAAACTTCCAGATTTTCCAGTAAGAAGTGATAAAAATATATTTATTAATGGCCTTTACAAAAATGTTAACCTCATATTTTATATGCCATTACTTCATTCACATCTCAATCAGACTGACTCTTGGAACTGTTCAGAAAATAAATGCTAGCCCATTAGTTATTTTCATAATTCCTTATACTTCCTAGATAGGGAATTCCTATAATTTCAAATTCAGGAGTCTTTTCATTTGTAATATATAGCAGTTTTAAAAGGAAAAATCAGTATAACTGTCAATTTCAAGAGTATTCCAGAATTTACCTATGACAGGAAATGCCAAGTTCATTTAGGTTTTAGAGCCCTGGAAGATCATCCTTATCTGTAGTAATCTTGAAAATTTTTCTTGGCCACTTTAAGTCAGGGTTCTTTATTCTGCAGGATAACAAATCTGCTATGAAAATCTAGGGCATAAGGGATAATAGTCAGATATCCCTTTGAAATTTCCTTTGAAAATAGAGTAAAAGGAGGATATACTCAGATTCTATTCTTGAGAGATATTGGCTTGACTGGTCACAATTGCAACATGCTTTTGGAAACCTGCAAGTTTGTTTCACCTCGATTTGGCTTTGTCTCTTGGGTTTCTAGATAAACATCCATGTCTTTCTTTACTCCCACTGCAAATGGGAAGAGAGTAAAGTTTTAGGAAGTTATCAATAGCAATTTTTATAAAATCTGAAAGGTGTTTCAGATTTCTGCTTACATCTGAGACTAATTTGTAAGTAGAGCTCACAACATGCTGTGCACATGAGCAGAAGGCTGTGTTTGTATTCCTGGCTAGTACCAGTTCTTTTCCAGGTTCCCCTATAAGGAACTGGGCAGAAATGTTCCCATTCTTATGTCTTACTAAAGCACATTTGAATTCCATTGTAATAATGAACAAATCAAGCTTTTCCATATTGATGCTGGGAATGGATTTCCTAAAGAAACACAGATAAAAATAGTTTAATATCTGCACAAGCTTTTACTTACCTTCTCCACAGTCAGGTGAAATGAGACCTCAGAACCAGGAAAACAAAATCTGCAAATGACTTTACTACAGTGCAAGTGTTAAGCACTGTTAAAATATTTTTAAAAAGTTTTTCTTATATTATTTCAGGAGGTTGCAGGGTCAAAAATAGAATTTTCAGCAGGTTGGAATACCAGGACATATTCTTAAAATCCCTTTGACATAGTAGTGTTTTTATTGCAAACAGCACGGTAATGGCTTGCTGCCAGTCAGACACATTCTGCTTACTGTATTTACACATTGAGGTCAATGAAATTCCAAAGCAGAATTACTCATTTGTGCCTAGCAAATTTAGATGTACAGGTAAAATGACCTCTGGCTATCAGCATGATTGTCTTAAACCAAAGATCTTGAGTCTGTGCTACGCAAGTTACAGGCGTTACGAGTACAATGGTGATGAAAACATCTTTGGTAGATCTTCAGACCATTCAGTTTGCTTAAAAAGTATGTATTATTATGAAAAAATGATATTATAAAAACAATATTGCTTGCAGCATGTAATGTTGTTGCTGAGATTTTAGTGTCCTTCTTTCCAGTTCTTGAACCCTGACTCATGGTTATGAGTGGTCAAGCAGCTTTGTTTCAGCTGACTGTGGCTCCAAGCCGCAAGCTCAGAGTAACTTTGGGTCCTTTCATGATTGTTGTCTGTTTGTCTTTCCTACCTTTGTTCCAACATTAGTCAACATACAACAGGAAACACAAATTCTAAATCACTTTTCTAATTCCCAGTCTTGGGTTTGGTAGTTCCCCAACACCTGGGTTAGATGTTGGGAACCCAACAGACCCCAGTGTATTTTTTTCCTGCATACCATAAAGATTTTCTTTTCACAATTTGCCCATGGAAGGTAACTGCTCCACTTTCAGAGCTGGGTTAATATAAAATGTATATTAGGCTGAAAGAGAGAAATTACTTAATATAGTTCTGGGGCTACAGTCTTTGTCATACTCAGAGGCTTGCTATTTACCCATCCAATTGTATAACCAATTGTCCTCAAAATCCTCAGTGTTTAAGAATAATGTTGCCATGGTAATCTTAGATTCTGTAAATGCTTATCATTCTCTAAATGGATAGCTTTAAAAAAATAAGTCATCAGTTTTCTAGTAGGCAGAATACTCTATATTGGCTTAAAAAGCTGAAATATACCTCTGTTGTAGAAAGAGACCAGTTTGTTCAGCCATAATAAGTTCACAATCTGCAGAATCATGACCCTACTGATAGTGTTAACAAAAGCTTGCTCCTTAATTATCTGCCTTGCATTCAGCTGCTGTTTCCCTCCTAAACTCAATTATAATTCTAATAGCAGCTGTGCTGCCATTGTTTGTTGCAATTCATTTTAAGGAACTTTGATTGGATGTCATTGGTCTTTTTGACTAAATGTGCAAGGTTCAAAGTATCCACTGCCACTAATAGCCCTCATCTCATGTCAAGATTATACTAATTATTTACATAATTATATATTATGCATTATAGAGCTATTATGTATTATTTCTAAATGATAGTTCTCCATCAAAGATATTGAACAAAAGAATATATATATAGTTTTATTGTCCTTACTCATATTTCAGTGTTGATGGAGATATGCTTATGATTAGACTCTGTTTCTGTGTTAGCCAACAATTGAAGTATCCTTCCACTGCACTGCAAACTTATTAGAGCATTCAGGAGTCTACTGCTTTCAATTTTGTCTCCTCATTTATTATTTCATCTGTACATCTATGTCAGTGCAATTGACATGATAAGCAATTACTTTTACAGGAACAAAAATGTCCTCATATGTCCTTCAAGTTTTGAGGCCTTATTATATGATAAATCTTAGTTTGATGCAATAATTGCAATAGCTAGAGGAAATAACATTTCATAATTACTACTTATATAATTGTCAAAAGCCAGCACATCTCTGTGTAATATAAGAGTTGATATGAAGGAATATTTTAGGTCATTTATATGAGAGGAGACAAAAATAAACTAAGAAACTGCAGCAGGTCTTGGATTTTGGATTGCATTCCATGGGCAGAGCTAGATCTATTGACTTGATATCACTACTACAAATACAACATTATTTCAGGATAACTCATATATGTCAAGGAAAATAAAGTAGTAAAAAAATGAAATGTTGATTATCTTAAGAAAAGGCTATCTGTTTAACTACAGAACAGAATTTACTTGGTGTTTATAGATGAAATGAAGTACCTTGAAGTGACAGTTTTCTTCTGAGGACTGTGGAATCATGAAGCTGGGTTTGAGCACATCTACCAGAAAGGCAAGACCCTGAATTCTGCCTTCTTATCATGGAAATTGTGATCAAGGGCACCTACATGTCTGTGGGGCAGCAGCAGCTCACTGCCTGCCACATCTCTGCAGTGACAGTGCATTAAATCATGAGGGCACTTTTGTTTGTATGTTCTTTCTAATATGTTCTTTTGAAATGGCACAAAAAACCCTCCAACAACAAGTCTGCAAAGCATTAAAAGAACCCTGTTGGAGTTGCAAAGGCAAGTGATCTGTATTTTGCACATCAGCTGCACTACAAATGTAAATTGGCCTCTATGTATAGAGTAATGGTCTTCAGTTGCACAGTCATGTGTATCTTTGTGATAAATTGCTGCACCATCAAGAGATTCAGTTTGAAGTGAAAGAGATTGCAGCCAGGACTCCTCCATTTTGCTGCAGAAGCTGGAAGGTATGCAGCAAATGATGATGAGAATTGCAGGGAGAGAATGGTTAGTCAGTTAGAGTATTCAAAAATTGCCCACAGCAGCTCCACAGAGTTTCTTTTTGCTGAGAGTTCATTTATGTAAAAGTGTTTGCAGAGGTATTCAGTATTTTTGGATGCCTGACTTGGTATCATGTTGACTGATATACAGAAATGCTGAGGATTCAGAGCTACAACTGATATTTAGATTTCTGCTGCAGCTTGAAGCTGGTGTTTCAGGCATACAAAATAAGAGTAGAATTCCAAACACACTGAGGATGAGATCTGAGATGTCAGAGAGCTGGAACCCACATTGATGGGAACCCAACTGAATACATGGACGCCCTCATCCTTAATCTTTTTTTGGTCAGCTTTTAAAATTTACTTATTTGCATGACTGGTGATGAGCAGAGTCTCATGGAAGAAACTACAAAAGCACCTTCATGCTGTAAATGAAGTGTTTTAGCTCTTTTAGGAAAACTATTAGGCTCTTTCATGCACTTTTGAGTTCTTATTTAACTGTGAAAAATCTGATCTTCAGTGCCTTGACTCCTAAGCAGTAAAATGGCAGTATTAAAACCTATTCCTCCCAGAGGCTGTCACCAAGGTAAATTTTTTAATGTCTCTGAACATCTGATACTCTCGTGGTGAGTCCCATGAAGAAGTAGGAAATTGCTAATTTTGCCTTCTGCTCAGAGCATGAGTACTGTATGGTAATCAAGCCCTAGGATAACACTGATAAAGGAGAAAAAAAAATATCCTGAGTAGCTGCTCACGAGGTGAGCATCTTCAGTTGGGTGAGTGAAGGAGACAGGACTGTGAAATTAAAGTCTGTATCATAATGCTCATGCAAAAGGAGTGCAGAAGTAGTTCTGATGCTTGAGCAGTGCTAGACTTGGAACCTGAATATCAACATGAGAACATAGTTCTACTTGTAGGATTCTACAAAGTTTTGGTAGACAGTTGTTTGGGAAAATACATACATCTAACTCACAGCTCTGCTACTTGTTATTAATAGAGTTTTCCTAAACCAGAGGGAATACAAGTTTTATTGCACCCCAGGCTCTCATATGTCTATATTAGGGGAGTGATTAATACACTTTTTCTTTTTTCAGAGTTGGCTACCAAATACTTACAATTGAAATCCTCTGGAAAACAAATATGAATCTTGTTAATGAGACAAGTCTGCCATGTTGATGAAAATAAATGCAAAGTTTATTCTACCAGAGTTTCGGGAGCCCAATCCATTTAGAGGAGTATTGTGTATCTGTTCCAACTATCTCATTGTATGAAATATGAAAATGTATTTTAGTTGCACACTGCATTTCACATGTAATCCAAACTTTAATTATTGTTCAAGATTTAAAGAGTAATTTTCATAAGGAAGAAAATCCACCTTTTTAGTATGAAATCTGTGTTCCCTGCCTTTTCTCTCTTACCTATGTTCTTGCTATCTCTTCATAGATTGAGTTCTGGTCTGAAGTTGGAAAATTCTGTGGATTTTGTTAGATTTCTGTTCCAGTGCTGTCAGGATTTTTTTTTTTTTTTTGGAGTCCTTCATTCCCTGAATGAATTTCTAAATACTTACAGAAGACACTAACATGTGGGATTCAGGGTTGTTTAAGTGTTATTTCTCCTGCTTCTTTGCCCAGTGGATGAGGAAGGGCTAGCAGTTCTCCTAGGCTGCTCCATTTTTGAAGCAAAATCTTTGAAAGATCCTGGTTTTGCCCCATAGATAAACATTTAAAAGTAATTTAAAATTAGCTGAAGAATCTGTTTAGTTCTACAGATTGATTACATTTTCACTTGAAAAAAAGAGGGAAAAGAAACAGAGTGGAGAGCAAAATAAAACCCTAGGGTATACCTTTGAGTAATGTTACTTTTGAGATTTCAGCCTAACCTGCATTCTTGTATATTTTTTGAATTAGCTTGGATCACTCACACATTCCTGTTTACATTTCTTTTTAATATATTTTTCTGATTGAATATTTTTCCTCCTATTTAAAAATTAAATGCAAAGTGGCATGTGATGTAAGGTGCCAGATGTGGTTTTCTTTCCTGCTTCTGAAGCAAATAACACATAAAATAAGTGCAACTGTAGGGAAAAAAGGGCAATACCTTGTATATGATTGGAATGAGTTCAGAAAAATATTCAGAGGAAAACCTGGGCTTTCTAATACCAAAGGTATAAAATTTTAAGAAAAATTAAAATCTAGGATGAGAATAATTATAAAATTTTAAAAATAAAGCAATAATGGATAATTTTTTTCCAATACAAGACTGGACAGTTTTCAAATCAGATGCAGCACTAATGGTAAGCAAATTAAGCATGCATTCTTGTGTTTTTTGTACTACTGGTCTTTCTCACCAGCTCAAATAATTCTAGTTAACTATTTTTTTATTATATTAAACATATTATATTTTATTATTATTATCATTAAGCATACATATCTCTGCACTTCTTTAGATATTCTCATTGAATACAGAACTAACAGAAGGAAAATCTTCAAAAATAATTATAGTAACTAAAATAGTTCTGAATGGCAGTAAGAAGTATTGTGAATAAAACATTCTTCTGTGACTTTCATAGTCAGGTGATATAGACCTGATTCCAGTAGTAGAAAACATTTATATTTCATAGAATTACAGAGTAAATGTTATAGTTCTTGCAAAGAGAACACTCACTCACTGCTTGTGGAATGGAATGAAATATGTTGAGTTAGCAGCAGCATAATTCTCCCTGGTTAAATTTGTAGTTTTTAATGGCCTTAATAGTGTTTTTTTTCTGGTTTATGATTTTGCTCATCCTGGAATTATCTGCCTCACTTGCTTTGAAGAAAAACAATTTTTTTTCCTTCCATCAGTCTTGAAAAGGTAGACCCCATATGAGCTTTCCCACCATATATGTGATCCCAGCAAGAGTTAGGATCAGACTCCCAAGTCCAGACTCAGCACCTACATACGGAATTCATTGTGGCAAACACAGAAATATATGCTATACCAGGAAATGGGCTATCAGCACTGAAGAAGCAAAACTAAAATAGTTTGTCTGATACGTGTTAAAATCCCATGTATGTTCACGTAAAGAAGGGGATTTAAAAATTAAGGGAGTTTAACTTTTGGCTTTTTAAACAAACAAACAAATAAAAAAGTTTGCTAAAATGGATAAAATTATTTATTTTCTGGAACTTTGTGATATATTCTGGAAGAGACAAACTCATTTATCTAAGTATTTATCCAAGAACTTCAAGACTAAATTGAAGAAGGAAGAAATTTTGTGTGTGTTTCCTGAGAAATCTGGCTGTTCTAAGTACCTCTGTGTTTTCTGATTTCCAGTTCCCATGTCCTGTGGGATGAAAGAGGAATTTATTTTTATTGTTGGATTTTCAACAAGAGAAGCTTCTTGCAACTGTTAGGGACATGACCTTCCTAAAACATGTCAAATCAAAATCTCACAATCAGTTCTTTAAGTATTTTGTTACTGTTGAAGACCTAATCCCTACATGTGAATATTCCATATTCCACATTCCACATCTGAGTGTGATGGATCTATGATCCATCTTCTATTATATGTTGTAAGTCTTTTTGTGTACTAAGCATGCAATTTAACCTGGACAAAAGGGGGTTTAATGTAAACATTTTAAGGGTATAAAGGGACATTGACAAAATATAGTTTTCCTGTGCGAGTGGTGGGGAGAAATGAAGAATTAGACTGGAAGATTGTTGCTTCTGAAATTCTATAAAAGTGATTATTATACTTGCTGCTACATATGAAACTGTCTTAAATTTTTGAGTGATAACAAAAGCACAGAACAGGAGACCCATGTTCAATAATATTTATATTATAGACATGTTTTGTCTTTGCCAATTCTTATTTCTGTTGTTCATCACCATGTTTCAATGTGCCTTTGTAGCACATTGCAAAATGACTGCTTTGCTAGCTGACTTGGCAATTCAAATTTGAAGTCTCTCTTCTGTAATTCCTCTAGTAGATTGTCTGGCTTTTATGCTTTTCTCTTCAAAATAGGTAATGTGTTTTGTAGTTTTCCAGCTCTGGGAGCTTGGCTTTTCTCTGCTGGCTCTGAAGAATAATAGCCACTGACTCCAACACTATTTCTGCAAGTTCCATTAGCACTCTGGGATGTATTCCATCTGATATTTGTGAATATTCTTTTGTTGCAATAAACATTCAGTACATTAAAAATCAGTTATCATATTACTTTTTAAAGTCTGGGTAAATCTCTTCTGATGGGTTATTTAGGAAGAAAGCTAGGAATGTGTTTGTTAGTGTCTCGATGGCAAAGAGGGAGCTGGATTTACAAAGAACAATTGAAACACAGGGACAGAAATGTAAAATTTCACAACACCAGCTCAGCAGAACCAGAACCACCTTCATCAGTTCACCAGAACTCGTCCTTTGGGGATGTTGCATGCATATGAATTGCCTTTATTATTAGTAACTATTAACCATTACTCTTAGTGAAAATTGTAATAGTGACCAAAAAAAGATTTTAAATTTTTTTTTGTCAAAATGAAAGTGATTCTTGTTTATAATTCTGACCCTCCCCTTGTACATCTGTTTGATTAGTTCTGCATCTTCATCTTGAAGTCAAGTTTCAATGAACTTTGTTGTCCATTCTCCTTGTCATGTGTTATGTACATTTAATTATGATATTGGAGATCAATGATCCTTACATTCATTTGCCTAGACTATATCACTCAAAGACAAGGTTTTGAAATGCTTTTTAGCAGTTTTGCCCTTCAGCTGTAAATTGTGATTCTGTATTTCTTCATTAATGATCTTGGAGTGCTTACATAACTACTTAAGAGAAAATATTAAATGTAAGATGGATCCATTAATTTAAAAGCAGGGACATTCTATTTAGACTCCCTTTCGTTGCTCAAGGAGTAGAGAATTTTTCATTTTGATAAATGATTTGCCTTGTTATAACTTTTTTAACTAATGGATAAAGAAAAAAACCCCTGTTAAATAAAAATGACATGACAAAAAAGTGTGACATTCACTTTATTTTATACAGAAATGACTGTAACGCAAAGTGGTTTTATTGAACTGTAACAAAACATGGGAAGCACAGTGTTGAATTGGCCTTGAAATTTTTTCTTGAGTAATGTAGATCCATTTTCCTTCAGATGTAGGTTCAGATATGTCCAGTTAAAGACCTGCAGCACCAGCAGTGCAGTGCTATAAGGAACTGAGTTCATTCTCCTGTTCCAAAGGGTGCTTCAGGTGTTTGAGCATCACTGTCAGTGTCTTGACTCTGTATTGCGGTTGCATATTAGTCAGACAGGAAAAATGCCTTCCCTCTCACCTCTGACATGCTTCTACAGAGGTTATTCTGGTTACTGCTGCAAAAAAGGTCATATCCAAAAATTTGCATGAACTGTTCCTGTGGTCAAGAGCAAGGCCATTTTTTCCAGGGAAGTGAGCCCTCCCTATGTGAGAGCCACAGCTCCTTGGTCTTATGAGGTCTCAGGTGTCCCAAGTGCAGAAGTGCACATGTAATGCACACTTACAGGGACAGAGTCCTTTATGAACTCGTTTTTTTTGTCTTCCCATTTTTAGAAATAAGTAATGATCAGCAGCCATTGAGGATCAGTGTATAAAGTGTGGTGATAAGAGCTCCTAACTAGAAATTCTATTCCCTTCTCATATTTTTTGGTCTTTTTTTGCTTTTTTTCATAAGATCCTCTTAACAAATATTTCATTTAATCAAATAATGTAGTGGTCTGACTTCAGATATGTTACAGTTTGTGATCAACAAGCAGTAGGTATCAAGACTGAGTTTTTCAATGGATCTGAAGAGTAATTACACATTCATCTCCCATTAGGTTCTGAATGCGGTTGAAAATTTTAGTCATGTTTATCACTGGACTGTACTCAGAAGATCGAATTGTGTTATTTAGTGAATGCCATCTGCATATCGAACTAGCTGAAGTATTAAAACAGTAATCAATTAAATCTCTCCATTCTAGACATCTTTATACTGTTTTTAATCTTGTCCAGCAGCACCACAACTTACAACCCTACATTCATCTCAACCTTTGAACTTGCTGAAGCTCCCAGTTGCACCTAATGTGTTTCACTTATGTAACAAAAGTAAACCTGCCTATAGAGGTTGTTACTGTGAATGTCAATTGCATTTATATGTGTATCAGATGAAAGATGTTGGTCATTATGCATATTTTCCCTATTCTTCAGCTTCAACTGCTGCTATAAGAAGCATCAAGAAGTATCAAGCATTTGAAATGGCTTTCACATTTCCTCTTCTTGCTGCAAAACTGAAGAACCTAATTAAAGTGCTGCTACTGTGGGTGCACCCTCTCATGGATGGAAAAAGATGGATCCAAGATATTGGGTAAAATTTTCAACCCCTCAGAAGGATATTCATACAATGGAGGGAGTGAAGTTGTCATCACATCATCTACTGGAACTTCTGTACGTGGTATATAAATCTCCAAAAGTAAATTTGCCATCACCACCCTAGCTGCTGACAAACTCTTGTGTACTTTCCAAAACTGAGTTAGTTTACCTATTGGCTTTCCACAGGATGAGATAAAATACTTAGTTTTCAGTAGGTTCCAACACAAACTCTATTAATTCAGCAACTGAGCATCACACTTAACCTGTAACTTAACCTGTTTTTCTGCATGTGTTAATATTTAGCAGGGCATGTTTTGTTGTCACCTCTTTCAAGGTTCAGATTCAGTGGCAGAGGAGTTTTTATGGCACTTTTCTGTCAGGATCATACACAAAGTAACTCCACATTTACATCTGGATGTGCAGAAAGAATCCACAGTGTGTGAGCTGAAGAAAGGAGGTGGAAAGGGTAGAGGAGAGAAGGAAGCCCCTCCAGATTGTCCCCTGCAAAGTCCAAGCTGATGCCCACACGTCTCAGGGCATGATTCCTCAGAGAAGTGGATGATGTATGCACTCAGGGATTGTGTGAGTAGGCAGGATGGGAAAATATAAGGGAAAAATACATTAAAAGCTTCCAAAAAGTATGAAGTGTGTAGCAGGCTTTAGTCCCTAGTGTCAGAATATTTTTCCTTACAAGAAGTTGGGGTCAGATAAAACATCAGATAAAATCTGTATGGGAAATGGTCTATGGTTTACTCTCCTTATACCCTTCCCCTTTTTTCATTTAATAGCAGCTAAACTGTACATTAGAAATTCAAGCTGCAAATCTTGGTTGGTTACTCCCACATCTTCATGGGATTTTCCTGCTGTTCATTTTTGCTATAAACTTATTTCTAGGATATTGGCCCAAAAACATCACTCTCTACAGGTTGCCCAGAAATGTAGAATTTTAGGACACTGAAACAAAAATACCTACGTCTACAAGCATGGGTTTTTTTGTTAAATGTGTATGTAAGTCAGAAGATAAATGGAAAGAAGTAATAAATGGCAGGAAGAGGGGGAGCCACCCCTTTTCCAGACATTTAGTGTTCTTGTGCTGCATTCAGATGAAGAGACATGGATTGAAATTAAGAGAGTTATGCTCATCTTTGATATGTTAACAAGATAGACTCTTTCTCCATCACTTTTTACAAGTGTCCTTATGACAGCTGCTGTGCTGAAGAAATTATTATTCAAAAATAACTTTCTATCTCACTTGAAATTTAACTTGTCAGATATGTTTTAAACATATTTAAAAATAAATTTAAAAATTTCAGTTAATTTTTTGTGACTATTTTTACATAGGTAATAATTCATGAGTCTAACAGCTGTAAACCTCTATTTGGAAATGAAATGTCAAAGAATTTTTTTATCTGCAGACATAAAAGATACTTTTAAGGCAAACATGCAAAAGCTTTTCCTTGTTTGATGTACCATTAGACTGTCTTTAACTACGCTTGAACTGGCGCTCTGGCACGGTGAATTATATATTCTTTGGGGCACATCCCTGTCCGCTGGAAGTACTCATAAATTCATTTATTTTAGTGCAGCAAGGCTGGTATATAACAATTGTAGATAGGTACCATTTGTGTGAGATTATTGGAGTCTGCCAAGACTTCAAGTATTTAACAGCTGGCCAATATTCTAGATACTGACTTTTAATTTAAAGTGCTTATTTGGATCTTTGATAGTACATTGGCCTGACAGATTTTGATTGTGACATCGACAAAAACATCAGAGGAGACAAGAACAGATCTCTAAGTGGGATTATGATGCATATGCTAAAATCTGCCTCTGGAGGCTGCTGAGCCTTACCAGGCTCTTGCATCTTCCTGAGTTATAGCAGATATTAAGCTAGTTGAGAAGAGAGATGCAGTAGTTTCCTTGAAAAGAGATCAGTCTATTGAAGGAAGACTTTCTGTAGCTCTGAGTCTCCTCTTCCAACAAGCATTTTAGCTCCGGATAGGTCTGGACATTTATTGTGTGCTCCACCACTAATACTCATAAAACACCACAAGATTCCTACATCCCTTTTGTGTTTACTGTGCCTGTATTTGTGGCTTCTGAGATGCCTTGAGCTTTTCAGTGGGTAACCCTGAAACACTGAACATCCCCTTACCAGCTCACCTGTAGGCAGGGCTTTTACTATTTGGTACAGATCTAAAGCAAGGTAAAGAATCCTTCAGCTGTGATTGTATTTAATTTACCAGGAGAAGTTCCCGTAGACATATATTTACACCACATATGTAAATTATGAATTTTTTCTAATCTAAGAATTGTACATGTGTTTAAATGTGCTGGAATTAAGCTTTTAAGCTTTTTGAAATACAATAGTTTTTTCATATCATTGATACACAAGGCATGTTTTCATAACACTTCTGCACTTGTATCAACTATTATTGCTCCTACATTACCAGTAAGTACTGTGCTAACATCTCTTTTAAGGATGAGTAATCTTCAGTGTATTTTTTAACTGGAAAATGAAAGATAAGATTCATTTCCCCTCGGCAAAAATGACTCCATGGAAATGCATCTTCCCACTCAATTTATTTTCCAGCTCTTGTGTTCGGATTGCTTTGCTGATTAGAGAGCCAAGACATCAAGGTTTAACTCACATTGAATTTTGTCACTGTGATAAGTTTTGCAAGCATTTCAACTTTCCATATACACCAGTTTCAATATTTGAAAATGGGACACTATTTCAAATTCACTTTTCTGAAATGCCTTTGGGTGAAAGAAGAAGGCATGGTTTCCTTATTTAAATAATAACATGGGTGATTGATCAATACTTTTACTTTGCCAGGTGCACAATTTGAAGGAAATACTAAGCAGTATAACACTATCAATGATGACAGAGAGTCAACTGTTTTTATTAGATCTGTGGTACAATATCTTGTCTTGACAGTTAAAGGAATGACACAAATTTTTTACTTTGTCAATTACAGAAGACTTTTTTACAGAAGACTTTTTTCTCTACGCAACCAGACCATGCAGGATTTTGGGCTTGTTTTGTTTTGTTGGGATTTTTTTTACTGTAAAATCAGACTTTATTTCCCAATGTTTTACTGTAACAAGGAAGCGATGCCACAAAAAAATTAATGTTATTTTGCTTGCTGGAAATATATACATACCTTGAAAATATGAGTATTGGTAGTACAAAAATGGGCTAAGTGTGGTTAGTTCAAGTGGAGAAGTAAGGTTGTAAAACGTTTTTTAAGAGAAACTGATTTAGAAAACCACTGTTTAGTACCAGAGCCTCTCTGTCTCATGGGTGTTGAGAGTCTCTTCAGGGATGGTTTCCTGGTGATATTCAGGATAGACACAGTTCCATCAACCTTTCCTTTGGTTGCTGGACTAATCTGTGATAAGAAGGTCCTGAAAATCCTCTGTCCTACCAGTTACAGGAATTATGATGTTGTTTGGTCTTCTATGTGAGAGGCATCTTTTTTGGGCTAAAAATTCCATGAGGAAAGAAAGAAGAAGAGAGGAAACAATGTAAAATGAAAGGTTGAAGCACTGATGCTTTAAGAGGTGGAGTGACTATTCTACTACCTGAGGAACAGAGGATATGACAGATGTTTAAAAGTCTGTATGTAGTGCATATCAGTTCTTTCTTAAGCTTTGATGTGATTTTACCAGTTTAATTTACATGGTATAGCTTCAAAAATAATAATAAAAAAGATATTGCAGAGCTATCATGGCAAGCGTTTCATATGGTGTCAGTTTGGGATAAAGGGATAAAAACTTCTAATAATATCTTTCAAGCATTAATCTCTACAAGATGTCCTGAAGACCAGAATTAGAGCAATATGTGGTCTTTGCCATCTTTGACTGTTGTGACTCAAAGACACTTTTGATCATTCAAAAAGAAAATTCAACACTTCAAAAGCACAAAAAAACCCAATAGAATTTCCACAACAATCCAGTCCCCCATTTATATCCCAACAGGGTCAATTGTCAATGCATTTGACATAAGAAAAAATATACTGTTCTCACGATTGTTTATGTGTGCAGCTCTCTGCACCCCATGCTGTAAACACACCCCACGGTGTCAGATCCATGCTGTGACCAACAATATGTGCCCAGTGGGCCAGGCCAACAAGATCTACTGGGTGTTGATGTTTTTTGTCTTTGCATTTTTTATAAAGCTGCTTCTTCCTCTGTCTTAGCCTGGCACTATAGCTTTCTGTAGTGTGAAGGATTGTATAGCTGTCCCTAAAAAGCATGTTGGAATGCAGCCTTTGGACCCACAAATGAAAACTCAAGCTCTCCAGGGCAAAGTCTTTGTTTTCTAAATGATTTCAGGGTATGCAGCAGGACATAAATGCTGCACATCAACACAAATATTTGTAGAAGGTGCAGATAATGCAGTGGCATCTCAGTGCCTCACTTCAGGTGACAGCTGTAGTTCTTTTACAGTGGCATTTCACATCAGAGCACTCCTTAGCTTCCTGAGCTGTGTTGGATATCAAAAGATTCTGAAGTAAAATTTAGCCTAAAAGTCCTTTAGAAATACTGGAAATGACAGCTTGGCTGCCCAGAAAGGAAGATTTTTTAAAATTTTTTTCTCCACAAAAAGTGGACAGAAGTGTCTGAAATTTCTTTTAGAAGAAGGCTAAAGGGAAATGTCACATCCCTTCTAGTCCTATTTTCATATGATTTTGGGAGTGTGGTACCCAGGTTAGTAATGAACTGGCAAAAAAATATACCCATTAATTTGAGTAAAGTCAACACTTGTCTAATTTTATGTGTGTTGGGGTCCTGGAATGGCAGCATTTTTCTAAAATTTCATCCATCATGTTGAAAAACCAGAGCTTGAAATCAGGGCTGTGTTCATGTTTGTGATTACTCAATTAAACCTCACCTTGAATTCTATTCCTGTTTCCTGGTTTGATTAACAGAGCCGACTGAAACACATCTAATGGAACATGAAGTCTTTGTGTAGACTTTCAAATAGGATTTTCATTGCTCAGGCTCGCTCACCTGGACTTTGACTCAAAAGATGTAGAGGCATGCCAAGGTGTAATTATGGAAAAGTGGCACTAAATATTAAAATTATTCCAGGCATCTATTCACAGTGTCAAGCCTGAACCATGTTGAAGTGTTCTAATGTTATCTAGAATTCTAGAAATTTAGATTTAGGATGCTTACTAAACTGCTCTACATCTACTAGACTTAACTAGTGTTTCTTAGATGTAAAGCATAATTCATTGCAACTTGAGGGGACTGGTATTTGTGTAGCATTTCTGTTTGGTTTTTTCTGATAACAAATAAAATATCTGCTAAGATACAACATTGAGATAAGATACATCTGCTAAGAACAAACTTCCCAAAGCACTTTAATATTGAGAATGGCATATTTATGTACATCCTTTTTTGTAAGTATATAATAAATAAACATTGTACATATGTAATAATGATTTATTTTACTGCATCAAATTCTTTAAGGAAAGTTCTGCTGCTGATTTTAAAAATATTTTTATTTTTGACTGACATAGTCAACACCCTTTTATTAGCATCCTTTGAGTGACACATGTCAGCAGTCTTCAGTGATACTTCTTTTTTGTTTAAGAATTTCCTTCAATGTATTTGAAACACAAATTTCAAATCCTTCAAAATAAAGGAGAAAAATTTTAATCAAGCTGCCACTTTTTAAAAGTTCTACTTAATTGAAGTGTCATTATTTCCCTGTAAACCAAGACCAATCTTAAAACTATCAAAGCTAGCAGCCAATATTGTTTGTATGTTCTTTTTTAAACTACTGTTTATTATTTAATTATGATTTGCTTATAATGAAGAAAGATATAAAACTTTCTAAGCAATGATAATCAAATAGCATAAAAATTAGATTTTATATTAAAAAAAATATTAAATGAAGTTACTTATTAATCCAGTGGGTCAAAGACATGAATCCTAATTGAAATCTGGAGTCAACTTTGTTAGAGAGTTTATGAAACCAAAGTATCATAAAGGTCTGCAAGGATGTTACAAGGATACCACCAAGGATTGCAGTATGAATCTCGCTGGAATTCTGCCCCTGAATTTAAGATTTAAAGTTCTGAGAAACGTTGTTGATGAATTAATGGCAGAAGAAGAAATATTTGTCCTACTCTGCAAAGGCTCTGGAAGTAATTTACAACCCAAAAATTGTATGGAGGAATCTGTGCTATGAAAAGAGTGAAACCAATTTTTGCTTGCACATCAACAAGAATGATGGAAAGTTGGTTTAATCTAAGAAGCTCTGCTTTTACTTCTCCCAAACAGAAAAGATAATTAAGTTGTCCCATTTATGAACTATGGTAATTATGGTACTGGTCAGTTCAATGTATAGTAGAAATACTAACAAAATATGTGGAGTTTGTTATAATTCTTGCCTACCATTTGAGAGCTCCCTTGAGTAAATGTTTCATAATTCATACAGAATAATAAAATTCACCTAGTTCTTTATGAAGAGCTGGTAGACTAATAACACCATATTATCTTTTAGTTGCTGTCCTAAAGCATCACATATGAAAGGAAAATTTTAAATTCATCTTTTGTGGTTACTGGCATAGATTTGCAATCAATAAATCAACTGATTTACTAGCATTTTTTCAGTTCAGGATAGGTAGAGGAAGAAAATTCTGGGCAAATTCTAAAAGGCATTCAAATTGAACTCTAGTGGTTGTAACAAAGCCTTGACTTCAGAAGACCATAATTGTCTCAAAGAAATTACTGCACCATATTATATCTATAGCAAACATACAAAGACATGCAATTTTAATGACTTAAAAGCTTTGAATTTCCACAGCAAGAGGAGCTGTATTTCAGCTGTATTTCAAAATACTGCTGGGAATGGGTTACAGGTGTAACCCTGAAACCAGATCCATTAGAAACCAAAATTGCAATATTAAAAAACACGATTCTCAGAATCATGAAGCTGTAAGCAAGACAGTGTTCCAAGAGGTTCAAAATGTTTTTTAACATCACAATTGCCACCTACCCTTCTGAGATAGATGTCTGGAGATAGCTTAGCATCTTCTTGATAATTTTATGAAAACAAGATTAAGAAAACTGGGCTAGTGTGTATGGGAAGGGTGGGGAGGGTGTTGGGGAGAAACCTAATTGCACTAGAAAGGCTGTTTTTTATTTTAAAAAAGACTTATTCAGCTAACAAAACACAAATATAGTGTCACACACACAGTCAAGAAGTTTAGTACTGTCAAATGTGTGATTCATGCTTGCAGTCCTTGGAATGTGGAATTCATTGGCACGGTTGATTTCTAAAACCCTAAAACGGGAATCTATGAAACAATGAATTCTCTCTTGGCTCTTGAAACATATTTGGTCTTAATTACCACACACCTATTTGTATTATTTTTCCCTGTTCTAACTAGTTAGTCTGCTAATTTTCACAAGTATGTTTATGTTGTTTTCCTGGAACACTTAAAAATTAAATTATTTAAAAATATGCAACAAATTCGTCTGCCTTTGAAATCAATGTAGAATACACACTTTGTAATCCTTATAAAAAGCCTGCTGGCATTTGCTCTGGGTACTACAGGCAAAACATTGCTTACATCCATTTCTTTTGCTGCCAATGGAATTCTTTAATATAACAAGTCAGTCTGCTGAATATCTTCTATGGCCCAGGCATTTCTAGTATTTATAACTTCTCTCAGGATTTCAATCACAAAGAGAAATGCTGAAACTGTTGCTTAGCGAACGCCTTCCTTTATCAGCTGTGGAGACATTTCAAGACATCTAATTGAAATTAAGAAATTAGAACCAATTATTTTGGTGAACAGATTGCTTGAGATCCTGATGACATCTCAATAGCTAGAGAGCATGACAGATTGTCCACAGACACATAAGAAGCTGCATACATGCAGTCATTTTCATTGCTGCATCCCATAAAACTAGGCCCGTGGATTAATAGACTCAAAAATCAATAAAACATTGGCCACGTTAAAACACAGTGCTAAGCACCAATGAGAAGACAGTTTCTAGTCAAAGTACTGGGAAAATAGGAACCTATTTGTGTCAGGGCACTTCTCCTCTCCCAGAGTAATTGTTACTGGCCTAATTCCTTGTTCTGTTTTTTTCTCCCGAATAGTCTCCAGCAGGTGCCATGTTCAATAAAAATACTCCCAGTCCTGAGCAACACACTGGAGTTAATAATGGAGTGGCAAAGTTTTAATGTTCCTTAATCTGTTTGCACTTGGTTAACCTGAAAATAATGTCTGCCTGCCCTACTGGCAGCTCCAAAGACTACAGTGAACAGGTGGGGTGTTTTCTTTCCAGGAAATGTCAGTTTGATGTCTGGAAGCAGATGTAGTTTTCTCCAACTCAGTGCGGGTCTATCTTCTAACTTAATAGGAGCTCTAAATAGCTGACAGGTGATAATACATCTAGTCAGCTCTAAGCATATTCTGACTACACTGCCAGCTAGCAAAGGGGAAACTTTATCTTCTGCAAAAAGTGAACACCTTTTAGAGAAAGAAAGCATGTTTAAAAAACTTTCTGATCAGAAAATCAAGTCAGATTGATGTAGCAATAGATCTACGTAAGGGTTGGATCTGCGTGCAGAGAAACTTTATCTTGATATATTGGTGATCTGATATTAAAAATAGCTTTCAGGGAAGAAGAGATCATTTAAATCTCCATTCCAGGCACCTATAAGTAAAGGAGGATACAGAAGCGTATATGTAATCTAACTTCTGATGTCAGCTCTAGGGCAAGAATCTAAGCCTAAATTCATAAATAGTATTTTTCTTTCAGAAACCCATTATTGAACATTTTGGGTGGCTCCACTGTAGTTCCATTCGTGCAGTTCTCTTGGGCTGAAAGCTTCTTCTCCAGTCTGTGGTACTCTTTTGGTGACTTCTGCAGTCACACTAGTTATTCCAGGCTTCCATTGCTCAGTTTTTCTGAGAGAAGTGAAGGAGCAGAAAAAAATGAAAGGAGTTCTGGTATTATTTTTTTCCACTCTCTCTCTCTCTCAATCCTTCTATTTTCTCTCAGCCTGTCCTGGTTTGAACAAGGACCATCTGTTCCTCTCACCTTCCAATTCTTCATAGAAGTTGGTCCAGCATGTAGGAAGCAATATTTTCTTCCATAATAATTTATTCTCTGGAAGCTGCACCACTGATGGTACTCAACTAATACCCAACTTCCATTTCCCGTTCCTCATGGTTCTTGGCGTGTGTCGGTTCAAATTGTGTCCCTTAAAGTGAATATTTCATATTGTGCTGAGATAGCATCTAACTCCAGGTTATGGCAAATTTCTGGTTTGAATCACTCTACTCAAAGATTGTTTTTCTCATCAGAAATTCAAAATTAATTTGACTGTATGGAAGGGAAATAATCTGCCAAACCTAATTTTTAGGAGAAGAGTGATTTTTGAGCTGTATGAAGTGAAATTCTGAATAACTCACCAGGTGGATGGCCCTGTCTTTTGGCATTATGTACTGCAGAAATTCAGATTATGTGTGTAGATAATAGACAGACAGACAGACTGACTGACCAACCCACTGATCAACGTTCTTTGCTATGCCTGAGATTCATGGAACAAAATTCTCTGGCAACTTAAAAAAACAAGATTTTGTTCCTTCCTGAAAAACAAGATTTAAAATAGAAAGGATGACACAACTCCAACAATAGCATTGTGAATGGAGACATTGTCATTCTGAATGGAGATCTGCTTGAGACAAATTGAATAACAATGCTCTTTTTCTTCATTAAGACCAATAAAATCTGTAAGGCTATGGGACCTGGATAGACATAAAGGTTTTAAAGAGCAATGAGGAAAGACTAATGCTCATTGCTGAATACTTACTTGAAGAGCCCAATTAGGTAACAGTTTGGGCTAATTTGTGCTCTCTGAAAAATCTAGGCAGAAAAGCCTCATTTTTGCATTGGTTCAGATTTAAAAAAAACACTTTTTTTTTTCCTAAGTATCACCACATAAATATTACGAATTCTTTTAGGAGTGTGAAATATTTTTTTTCTATTGCAATGGGAGATAAATGTTAATTTTGCAAAGCACCGAAATACAGAAATTCACCAAGAATCTTTTGCTGTGCCTCACTGCTGTTTCAATGGAGTGTCTCTGGGAATATTGCAGTTTTCTATTGTTTTTTGGAAGTGCTAATATTAGCACGAGCTCTGATAAGAATTATTTAAGAACCTAATTGCATGCTCTCTATTTGGCATTTGAATTTTGCATCTTTGGAATTCATCTTTTCAGAGCGCTTAATTTAGTTTCTATTAATACCCTGTAATTTAATAATTGTAGTGGGAGGCTAGGGAGAATATGGAACAAGGAAAGATTTGCATATTTCTTTGATACAGTAGTTTGTGATAGGCTCTGACTTCTTTTTTTTTAGACTGATCTTAAAAAGCAGTTTTGCTAAGGCTGGTGTGAATACCATGGAGCATGGAGAGACCAGATAGGGAGACTGTTTATACTTTATTCCAGTCACTTGTCATATAACTAAGGAAAGGCTGAATCAATCCATCAGAGCTCTGCAAAACAGTATTAAGCAATGTAGTTCTTGATTAAATCTTGCTTGCAATGTAGATATCAGCCTGAAGAAATGATCTTCTAAACTAAATCTTACCATTAAAGCAGAAAACAAATATTGCTTTTTTTTTTTCTGTTGCCCTTAGACTATGTTGAAAAGCACATCTAAAAAAAAATGTGGCTGTGACTTCATGTTTGAGTTTTTGCCTGTTAAAACATATTACTACAGGCCTCTGTTTTTTGCTCTTGTAACCCGAATTAGAAAATAGCATGCAAGAAAGAAATCTTCTGGAAAGATTGGCTAATGGCTGTGTAAACAGCAAATGCTTGCCACATATGGGTATTAGGAGATTTTATTGCAAAGACTCAGTGACTACTGTGAACAGGGAAGAGCTCTGAAATGTGGTAACAAGGAAGAACTTTTGGAAGAAGCTTGGAAGTTTTTTGGCAAAAGCCTTTCCAGAGGCTTTGTGACCTCAGGACTCAAGGCCCATGCCGAAAAAGGACTACAGCAGATAAAAGACAAGGCTGGGGTGTGCTGCTTGGATCTTCTGCAAGGGCGTGGAGGGATGTGAGTGATGGAGCACAGAACTGTGAGGCTACACCTTGAATCCTGTGCTCACCCTGGGGCTCTTCACAGCAAGAGTCTTGGAGCATATCCAGAGGAGAGCAACGGAGCTGGGGAAGAGTCTGGAGCACAGCTCTGATGAAGAGCAGTGGAGGGAGCTGGGGCTGTTCATCCAGGAGAAAAAGAGGCTCGGAAGTGACCTTGTCACTCTCTACAACTGCCTTAAAGGAGACTGTAACCAGGTGAGGGTCAGTCTCTTCTCCCAGGTAAAAACTGGAAGGACAAGAGGAAATGGCATCAAGCTGTACCAGGGGAGTTTTACCTTGGATATTAGGAAAAATTTCTTCACTGAAAGGGTATTGAAGTATTGAACAGTATTGGAGCACGATGACTAGGGTAGTAGTGGAGTTGCCAACAAGAAGCACCAAAAGAGTTGTAGAGGTCCCCAAAAAAGCTTGGGGGCATGGTGTAGTGGTGGACTTAGCGGTGCTGAGTTAATGGATGGACTTCCATTAACTCGGATGGTGGCCTTAGATTCTTCCAACCTAAATGATTCTACAATAGTCAATAAAACAGGGCTTAAGCAGAGTCACCTCAAGTATTCACATGTAAGCAGGAAAATGCCTGCAAAGCATCATTATGGGGAACCCTTTCCTGACCTGTTCTGGGAAATCCATGTAACGTGTCTTTACTGTGAGGTTGTCTGAGCCCTGTCACAGCCTTCCTGAGAGGTTTAGGAGCCTGCACCTTCAAAGATATCCAAAAGCCATGGTCCTGGAAACCTGCTGAAGATGTCCATGACTGTAATGGAGCTTCAACAAGATGAGCTGCGGAGGCCCTTTCCAGCCTCAGCCACTCCATGACTGTGAGCTGATGAGAAAATTGGAAACGGCTACTAAATATTTTGATGGTCCTGAAAGAAGTGGGCTCCCTGCTGCAACTTTGGCCAAGGTGGACTAAAAGTTTCAGGGGCCTTCTTTAATAAATGATGAGTGGAATACCTCAGCTTCTAGTCTCAGTCTACCTTTTTAGCTTTGGAGAACATGGCCAGGGTACAGCGAGTATTACTGGGGACTAAAGAGGGTAAAAATACTCTCATGGAAGCAGGGATCTGAGTAACTACCCCATTTGCATTTCCAGTGACTGTTCCCTTTCCTCAAATAACATTACCTTCTGCTTTTCTTGTTAATAGGGAAGGATTCTAAATTTCTGTACAGATTTTGCATGGAAATAATTTTAACTACCCTATTTCAAGGGCTAAATACAGATTATAATTGGAATGGTATTTGAGGTCAGCTCAAATAAGCAAAGTGCATTGAGAGGAGAGATTTGACAAGGAACCCCAGTCTAATATATATATATATTTATTTGGCTGCATTACAATCATGCATGGCTTATAAACATCATAGCAATTCTGTAGACAATTTTCAATCAACTAGTAATAATATTCCTGAAAAGAAACCCTGGATGCTTTGCACCATGCTACCATTTCTTTCCTTGCTCAGGAAAGATAGAGAATGATGGAAGTAATTGCCACAAGTCTCTGCAATTTGCACAGAAGTTTCCCTTTTTGTGACAGTGGATGTCTGATGTCATGAATCTATGGATCATAATGTTTAGTCTTCCCATCTTCTCAGAGCAAAGTTATTCTAAGTAAATTTTTGTATCTGTGAGAGCTGACAATACAGAGAATAAGAAAATTTAGGAGCCCCAAAAGCATAAAATAGTTTTATCTATAGTTATTCATATAGATCAGTTGATTCTGACAGAAAAAGTAAGTCTTGATTTACCAAGATCAAATGGCAAATTCTTACAGGACAAAAGATGTGTTTATTACTACCTATGTACTGGCTTTAAATGGATCAGGAGTTTTTTTCTCCCAGATACAAAAAAAATCTTGGAAAAATGAGCTGAATGTATTATCTCTGAAATTCTTGATTTAGCATTTTTATTTCAACATTTCTATTTCAACCCCTGACTCCACGGCCACTTCCTCTGAAAGAAAATGTTGACTTTTCAGGAAATGATGAGCTTTGTTGAATGTTTGGAATTTGACTAAAGGCTGAGTAAGGACTACTTGTATGAAAGAGTTTTTATAGCAACAACTTCCCAGATGTGAGGGTATGTTTGAATGTTTCAGGAGTGTTGTACAAGGACATGATGTAATATTCTGTTATGAACCACTAATTTTCTCAGTTTCTCGGAGTTAAAGGAATTCTTGCTTCAAATGCAGCAGTAGGAATAATATTGTTCTTTAGCAAACAGTCTTGAACAGATTGCAGAAATATGTTAAGTAATTATTACATTAAGGTTGAATGTTCAACTAAAATTAATTGCAATGTTATGTAAAATTAATTTCATTAATTTATTTTACAAGTACTGCAATTAAATGTATAGAAATTTGTAACTATTATTTTAAATAATACAGTGAAATTTACAGTAACTTAATTGTGTATTTAAAGGTAATACAGGTAAAAACTGGAAAAAACCCCATACATACAAATGTGCATATGTATGTCTGGATGTGTAGATTTTACACACACACATATATTTTTATATATAGAAATATGAGTGGTGAGCCAGTAAATAAAGCAGAAATTAAATAATCTTGGACAGCCAGCCTTCAGATGTCCTACCTGTGCTCAGTAAGATAAATGAATTTCTGCATCCAGGTGCCCAAACCTGTTTGCACCTCCATTTCCTTGTATGTGGGTTTTTAGCAGCAAGGAATGATGACTGGATATGCGTTAAACCAGACCAATGCCTGATCTGAGCATTTGGGGAGGTTGGTTACTGGAGCATGATAAATTAGCAAGGAAGTACAGATGCAGTGGCTGTTTCCTCATTGAATGTGATTGAAGACAATAAGGAATTTAGAATATTAGGAAAGAATTACTGTGCCTGTTGTCCACTTGATGCACGGTTTTTTAAGGGAAATAAACCTTTTCAATTTATTTCTTTCTTGCTCAATATTTCTCTCTATCCTTTCTCATGTGGCCTGTCAGCCATGTGGATATTTTGCTGAAAGAATAAAGACAGATATATGAGTAGGAAGGGAGAGAGAACTCAGTATAACTACTTTTTCCTTTCATATATGTCTTTTCCTGTGGTATATTTCCCTTCAAGAACATTCACAGGGTGAAAACAACATAAGGGCTACTGAAAATATGTAGCAATGTACTGCATGCTTCTTATCCTCATTAATTCAAGACAGATAGCATTTGAATGTAAAATAGTCCTCAATATCACTACAAAAAAATGGAAATACAAGATGAGCAATGTGGTATTTGTTTCAATGATGTTAGAATGAAGTTCAGTGCACCACAAGGGCCTATGGCATAAATATTCAGCAGCATTCAGTTTTTTCACCCACATGTGAGAAGGTTCAAGAGAAAGCTCCATGGGATGGTTAATCTGCTTTTCAAACCAGATTGGTGTGTAGACTCTACTTCTAAGCCCTGGCTGAGGAGTTCAACCACTGTGGGGAACTGCTTGCTGTTCACATCCACCATTGGTTGAGGTATTAATCTCAGTTTTAAAGAAACTTAAAGGAGCCTGAGCACTCCTCTGTGAGAGCACTGAGTGGAGACCCCACCCACCCCACAGGCATCTGTGTTATTGAATGTCAGGGAAGGGTTCTACTAAATTTGGTGGGCTCATGGAAAGAATCTCTTCTGTATCATGCTGCATTGAGAGGATTTCAAATGAAGATTTGGACTGTCCAAAATGTCCTGACTGTCCAGTTTCAGATATTTTATTGAAAGATTTCTTTGGGGCTCAGGACTTTCCTCCTGTAGTTCCTGTTCTTCCAGACCACTTGTTATGACCAGACTCAATCTCCTTTTTAAGATTCCTGGCATGCATAAGGAAAGATGAAGCTTTTTCTGTTATGCTTCTATTATTGCAATTACATGATGAAAAGGAGAATGCAATACAAAATACAGAAGCCCAAAATCCTCAAATGCAAATGCTCTTGCAAATGAACCCTCTGCCCACATGGAGAGAAAAGATCCAGGCTCAGATTCACAGCCTGGCTCTTACTCTATGTATGAGACAGCTTACTGTAAGACAAAAATCAAATTATCTCTGTGTTCAGAAGATAGTTAACATTAAATTCATCTCTGCACCATCTAATTTCATTTTCAGATTTTTGCGTAGTTTGTCTTAGCTAATGAAGAATGTTGACACAGCAAACCATGATGTGAAGAGGAGAACTCAACTTTACTGTCTTTAAAATGGTTGTTTTCCAAACCTTTCTGGGCAGAATGACATGAACAGAATAACAAAACAGACTTCCAGCTCAAAATCTATATTAGAAAGCTTTATATTAGTGCTAGAATATCAGGGTTGCATTGTTAAGGAAGGGCAAAGATGCTACGAGAATAGGAAAGGCTTTATTTGGTGAATATTTAATTCCTAATGAAAGATAAGTAGCATAGGAAAGGAAGAGATTCTTTTTCATAATTTCAGACTGCATGTACATGTCAATGTGCATTTACAATGTGATTTATTCTAAAAGCAGCAATTTATTTTTACTAGAGTATTATTTCAGTAGTTTTCTTTCAGACTGTTATTTTTATATCAGGGAATCCAAATTAGGAATCTTGTGAAGTCTGAGATGTTTCTATTAATTTACACAACATTTTATTTTTCTAATTCCTTTATGATTGGCTCAGAGTCTTTTATTTGACTTGGTTCTGCAGAAGATATCATAAATATAAATATCATAAATATTTTCATTGAGACTGGTATATAAGGCTGCCAGGGAAGCTTGAAAGCTGAGGGAGCCTTACAGTTGTAACTGCAGGACCCAAAATGTTCTCCTGATTCTGCTGTGACTCCTGGACCTGTCGAAATGCCATTCCTCCTTCACACAGGTGAGGCATCAAGTTCCAGGGACCCTATGTTTCTCTTTGCAGCCCTCATTCTGATGCACCCATCATTAAGGAATCCCTTTGAACAAAACTCAGGATTCTCCTCTTCTTTCCCATTGAAATCTCATCTCTTCAGCAATCTTGCATTTGGTCTGGTAAATTTCTTCTTGGAAAACTGAATTCAGGATCACATACTCAGGTAACATTCAGCCTTTCAAAATCCACCCAATCATCTCCCACTAAATGACTTAGAGGCTGCTCCACAATTAATTTTACCCTGGAAACCATAAGGATCGATATTCTCTTGGGAGAAATCTGAGGAGTTTTACTTTAGCTAGGTTTTGAGGAATGGCTGGTACAGGGAATGGGAATTTGTATCCATTCCATGTATATTATAATACAGGGAACGTATTTGAACAGCAGTGTCATGGTACAGAATTATGTCACAGAAAATGTAAGCAATTGCACTTTCAAGACCCGTAAGAAAACCAAAGATAATGCCTTCCCATCCTCCTACCAATGCTTATTAGTCCCACAAGAGTAAGGCCACCCTTTATTGGCAAATGCAGTTATGTCACTTGGCATCTGAGGAGCTTAAACACCAAGCAGGCCATGGCTCTTTCTTCTCTCTCCTTAATACACGTAGGATTACCCTTGTGAAGGACTACATAAATAGAAAATGTGATGGCTTTGCTTTAACTACACTAAGCCTGTCTTTTTTTTCCCTGGCAACAGTTTTAAGTGTCAGTGTTGCATCCATATTAAGTGTGAATTCCCTTGTGTAAATACCATTAAGGTTAATGGAATTTTAGTTTTACTGCTTAATAAATTTCAGAGTGGATTAAGTTTTGAGAAATATGTAACCAGTCATAATGCACAGAGCATAATCCCATATCAGCATACATATACTGTAGCTAAGTCTAGGAAGTGCTAACAGAGACATGATGTTGCATCAAATTAAATATAAAGAAAATAGATTATTTTCAAGTTTGTAACTTAGCTAATATTTCAGTATAGTTTGTCTTTTATTGTTTATTGATTTTTTTTTCCACTTCTACTCACTTTAAAATAGCATTCTTTCACATTCTGTGGTTCTGGATTTAAAATCGTAATGGATTATTTGAAACATCAGCTTTTCCAAGCTGTTAGATCACATTGCAATATTATATACCTAGTAATTACCGAACTCTTTGTACAGTGAATGTGTAGGTATTCAAATGCCTGGATTTTAAGGGAATCATATTTTGGGAAGATGCCATTACATATTTTAGGAAGATCCCAATGGCTAAAATACATTATATGCCACATACATTTAACAATGCATATATCCAAACGTTGTGGATCTGAAATTGGTTTATAGTATTAAGTATCAATTTCCTCTAAAATTATTGTATTTGTCTCTCAGGAGCTTTCAGATAGTCAGTTGTCTTTCTCCAAGTGCTGTTCCACTGGATTTGCTGACTTTAAATGACATGCTGAAGGTATTGGAATGTTTCTTCTCTGGAGGCAGGGAACATTCCTGAACTTTTGGTCCATGGTGCTGCTCTGAAGTCAAGGTGAGGCTGTGTCTCCATGGGCCGGCAGCCCTTCCCCGACCCTCATGCTTCTCAACCACAAATTTAGCTAACAAAAGCAGACAAAAGGTCTCAGATTTCTATTGTTCCCACACCTCTGTTTTTGTACTAGAATTCTTTGCTTTTTCCCCGCTGCTCTCATCCCTCTGTATATCTCATAGTTTATTTGTGTTGCCAGCGTGGTGATTTGGGAAATCTGCCTATGTATAGCTGTAAATTGCAGACAAGGTTGTGAAACAACAAAGTATCTGGTTATTAGTTATATTCAGGAGACTGGCCGAAAATGTCAGTACAGTTTTCCATATTTATTATCTCAGAGAATTCTATATCTAGTAAGAATATTATTAATATTTTTATTTACATGCCATCCCTGTAACTCTGCCTGTGATCTGAAAGTCAAGCTGTCATCCTTGCTTTTAATGATTTTTTTTGCAAAAGAAACTTACATTACAATATTGCTGCCTCCTTGAGCCAGAATAGGACTGAGGCTGTTCGCATATCCTCATTACTTCTGCAAAGACCTGAAGTAAAAAAGGAAAGAACTACCAAAAAAAAAAAAAAACCCAAAAACCAAAAACAAAAAAACCCACCCCAAAACCCCCAAAAAACCCCGAAAAACCCCAAATCCAAACAAACAAGAAATTATTTTTATTAAAAACAAAGAGCTTTGATCCTAAGAAGTTACAGGAATACCAATGGTTTAAAAACATCTTCATTGTCCTTTTTAATGACTACAACTTTTCTTCTAGTGTCTAAGAGCAGTAAACAGATGCAACAGCATCCTTCTAAATACACAAGGTGACGACTGCTTCTGTATTGTACGTAATGCCTTAAAATTGGAAAGCAGCAAATATGGTTCATTCATGTTAATGAGACTTGGCCAGGAATCTCAAGTATCACTAAAGACCTCAGCCTACAGCTTCCTTCTCATTAAAGGATTCCAGCTGATTCTGTTTGCTTTACCTTCCAGTGTTCCAGGTCATACTTGATTTCATATTCAATCTCAGCAGTTTTTAGTTTGAAACCTGTATACCTTTATTCCTCTTTCTACCTAAAAATGCTTTCCTTTACAAATCATCAGTATTTCTTTGTCTTTTCTTTGTGGCTATAAATTTTGGTTAGGTTTGCAGCTGACTGTGTGACAAAGACATACAATTATGTCTTAATTCAGTTTAAGGTAACATACATCACGGTGAGTTAGGCTGCTGTACCTCTGATGCTACAAATGCATTTGCTGCTGCATTTTTAACACCAATTACATTTTTTTTTAAATTTTGTAGTTAATTAACTTTTGCCAAACATTATTATCCTAATGTTCAAGATAAGGAAACTGAGGCAGGTGACCAAGGCAATGTTACCTTGCCCTCCACAAAGCATGTTCAAAGCATTTAGCAAAAGCAACAAGGGGTCGCAGAAATGGTCGCTTCAGAACCAATAAATGATCTGGTTTAGACTTTCCTAAAATTTTGCCTACAAGAAAAATACTCGGCATCAGGATCTCATAAAAATTTGCCACCATTTTGGAATGGCTGCCTCTGCTGAGTGGTGTACTTGTACAGCTGTGTGCGTGAATGCTACAAATCAATTTTTAGGCAGCATGGATTTATCTTGGAGAGACAATGGCAGATTTTTCTTTATTTGTTCTATAATCACCTTGAGGAGTAATTGGAAATATTTGGAGCGGTCAGTTCTTTTGTTGATTTAACAACACCTTTGTTCTTGTTGGTTTTAGCTTCTTTAATGAAATGTTTCTGTTGTTGCCTCCTGTGGCTTCCTACTATCCAGCCCCACTTCTGACACACCCCAGTGTTGATGAGACTTTGAGAAGTCACCAGGACAGTGGTGACAAAACTCCAACAAGGGGAGTTTTGATGGGAGAGTCTCCATGCACAAAACCTGAAGAGACTAAGGGTACCCTGCAGAGGAAGATGTCATTTTCACATGATACTTCTTTTTTTGGACTATTCTCCAAATTATCAAAGGTTTGTTGGTTTTTTTTGGTTTTTTTTTTTTTTTTAATTGGGCAGAATAGGTAATAGAAAAGTTAAATATGTGTATTATTTAAATCTTTATTTGGTAATGGATTATTTTCGACAGTTCAACTCTATGGATATCTGTCTATTTTCCACAGATCCTGCCAAGAGACTTTCCATTCTGGGGCTTCCTGCTTATTTCTTCCAGCTGCTTCTCTTTCTTATCCCTTCTGTTGTTATTCTCCTCCCGTCTCCTTGTTTTCACTACTGATGGAGGAGAGGCTTGTTTAGACTTTGAAACCATAATATAAATGTTCTTGGCAATTGTTTCTTTCTATACTCTTTATAATTATTCTCCTGTGATTCCAATTGTATTTTCCAGTTGGAGACCATCATAGAGAACTGTGCTGCTCAGCCAGAATGCTAAAGGTGCAAATAATCTTTGAGAGTGTTCATAAGGAACATGTTTGACATTGAGACACAGCAGGAGTAACGCAATTGCCAAAATGGTGTTGGCTGTGTCAACAAGTGATGCAGGAAGGAAAACTTCTTATTCAGCTCAACATCTCCTGCTTAGTCCTTAACCTGTGGCACAAAGTCTGTCTGTAACACAAAACCTCCAGCCAAACTCACCCTGACAGATCACCATCAGCAATAATGGGATTTGTGGAACTTGTTGGCCCAACCTGCTCCAACGGGGTGGTACTGGGTGAAAGTATGAAATAGGGCAGTGTGTGTGCCTGTGTGCATCATTTGAATTCTCTGCTGTAGTAATGGCAGATAGTTAAAAAAACAAAACCAAGCCAAAGAAGCCCCCACAATAAACAAACAAAACAGCAAACCAAAAAAACCAAACCAAAACAAACAAAAAACCCAAAACAAAGAAGGAAACAAAACCCACCCCATTCATTTACATTATTTTGCATCTGTGGAAGTCATTTCACCACCTGTTAGTCTGATGGCACTAGTGCTAGTCCTGTTTGAAGGGAATTGGTGCTTCATGCAAAAATAACCACTGTCATGGAGGCAGCAAAATGCTGTTTTCTCACATCTGAAAGTATTTGCAGAGTGAAGTCCTTTGTTTGTTTGTTTTTTTGCCTCTCTGTGTGTGTTTGTTTTCTCTACTTTTGGAACATATTAGAAAGCATCCTGCTCTCGTTATTCCTTTTAAATAGTCTATTTTCTGTAGAAAGTAATATCCACATGGTAAACTCCTATTCATCAGAACTGCGCCAAATATGTGCCATTTTAAAGCTAAATATATGTTATTTTATTTTACTTTAAAGTGAGCCAAAATGCATACCAAGAACATAGCTCTGGATGGTATTGGTCCCATTTTCAAGTGAGTATTTACTGTGTGAGGCACTTCTGTGCAACAAGCTGAGTTTGTAAGGGGCTGCTTTATGAACACAAAGCAGAAAGCAGTATTTCTTCCTCCTCTTGCTGCAAATTTATCTTTTAATTGTAAAAATATGGATTTTCTTGCTACTTTTGAGGAAGCATGACCTTATGTATTTGATGTGATTGTACCTGGCTCCCTAGCACTCCCTTTCCACTTGAATTTTAGGAGTGCTTCTCCAGGGAACATAAGGAAGAGGGTATTCAGTTTGAGGAAAATAAGAAGTTAGCACTTAGGACCTTCTGTGTCAACTCTATTATCATTCTGTAGGTGACTGGCTGATGTACAATGGTGTATTTTGGTCCCATTTTTTATTCCCTCTCATTGGGTACTAATGAGTCTTTCCTCTTGTCATGTTCTGGTAATATTTTTCTTCCTTGACCTGGTCAGGATGTGAAATATTTCCTACACAAGGCCTCCCATTCCTTTACTATACACTAAAGTAAGACTGAACATCAGGCAAGATTAAATGAAAGAGGGAAACTTCTGGAGTTACAGGACCACATGGTAAATAGCTTCCTTTTTCATTATTTTGCTTCATAAAATGTGAAAATGTTCTCTTTTTCTCTTTGTAAGGATTGCATTTTACATGTCTGACTCCAATTTTCTTTTTCTAAAAACAGCCAATAACATTACAGAGCAACTGTGTTAGCAAATGCTAAAACTGAATAAACTGATTGTTATAGCATGGCCAAATTAAGGATGTGTTAGGGTGTTTATAAAGTGAAAAAGAAAAGTTTTATAAAGAATTAAGAACAATTCAAAACAGAAATAGTTCCTCTTTGAATAGTTGAAAAAGAGCTCTAAATGGCCTGAGAACTTACTAAACTGGAAGAATCCAGTAATTGAAACTAGGAATAACTTAAAAATTTCACATCGTGGTCAGTGGAAATGAGATTTGCTTGCAAATACAGCATGGTTCTATAAAAGAAGTCAAGTCGTCACTTTAGCTAATAATTTCTTTATTTAGAATATGAGCTTCATCTTATTGAAAACAGCCCAAAGAGTCATCCTGATTTTTCTGAATAATCTCAGCTGGGAGAAAAACTTTATTAACCTTGTCTAAATGACGTAGGATTTGGGGTTTTGGTTTTGAAAAGTTATTGATCTTTGTTGTCAAACTTCTAGTTATTAAACTCCTGATTTTCTTCTAACTAATATAAGTTTTTTATTGTTTCTTTATCACAGAATTTTCCAGTTGAAAGTCAAAGAAACCTGAAATGTCAGCTGCATTAGCAACTTCTTCAGTGAGAGAAGAAAATCACCTCTCTTATCAGGATTTCTGGTGCCACTGTGTGAAAAGTAACTGGTGAAGTCTTTAGAAATCAATTCCACTGTAGAGAAATTTCTTTTCAGGGAAAAATACTATATTTGAGGCTGAGCAAGACACAGGACTCCTTCATGCTGAAGACCTGCTTAATGAGGACATAAAAATAAAAGTGAAAATCCAGCAGGTTACAAAATATTAGAGCACTTAAAAAACCCCATGTGTATCAGTTTGCATATGATAGGGTGAATCAGTGTGCAATGTACATACATGGGGTCAAAGATCAAAACTCTCATAATGAATTGGTAAGGAAAACATAATTCCTAGAGTAACATATAAGTCAGTGAATCTCTTTACTTAGGTCTTTTTTTTTTCTTTAAGACAAATCTTTATTCTGACTGTCACCCTTCTGCACTAAAGCGGGAAATATTTCAGAATCTGTGGCCTAAAAGAGGAAATGGCACCTCTAATTTTTCTCGGTGGGTGCAGCCCTACCTCAGTCTCTGAAACTGGTCTCTCTGTTGTGCAGCATGGAGGCACGTACTGAGCACTGCAGGCAGGACGAGTTTGTTTCTTTCTGCATCCACAGCTCATGACTGATGCAAGAAAATTGTTAAGGGATATTGTTTTCACAGAGTGTGTTTCCCCATTGCCACCCAGGCACACCAGCAGCTGGTTCAACACCCAGCCCACCTGGAGGTCTGAGGCAATGGTTACTCCCTAGAATAGATGTGCTGCTGACGGATGTGTCTATCCTCTGCCCTTTAGGAGTTTCCAACTGTCCATCCCCTGCTGTTCATGTTCATCCTGCCAAAACAAGATGCTTAAGCATCTGGCAGAAGGAAATCAATCGATTATCATTTCTGAGATTGAAAATGACCCAATAGGTTACCAGTTAACCACCCTCCTGCTGGCTAGTTTGAAGGCACAGGCAGGCTGGATATGAATAATTGATGCTTCAGCTTTGAGAATAACCTGGGTACAGAGGCAAGCTTGGGGAAGACCTGTAGCACTGCTGCTGCTGCTGCTGCTTGGATTCTGCCTGCTTCCTCTCAGTGGAAAGAGGTAGTTGGAAAGCTTCTTTCTTGTTTTCCTCTACCCTTTGCAAAAGGAATGCAAAATTCAATTTTGTGAATAGATGTTGCTCTGGGTCACATAATCTGGCTCTGCTCAGCTACTAAGAGGAGTTGCCTGTTGAAGTATTTTTCATTATTTTAGTTTTTTTTATTTTCTAATATTTGTTGTTTCCTATTTTTTATTAGAAACTAAAATTTTCTATTGTCATATTTCAACTTTTTTCTAAAAGTCCTTCTGCTGTACTCTTGACCTTGTAAATAATGCCATATCAAGGCCTGAACCCTGTTCTGCATTATCCCCAGCCAGCTGCAGCCCACAGCTGTCTGCCCAGCTGTGCTCAGTGAGCAGCAGCCCCCACACCTCTGCCTTGCCTGGTCCAGGCGCTGGGGCTCAACTCCTCCTATTTCCCCTAAATTCGAACTTTACTGGCCACTTAATGGTAAATCTGGTGACTTGTGCTGCCAATTACTGCAGCCAGGGCATGTTTCCTGTGAAATTTACAGTTGTTCTGTTATTTATTGGTACCAGCTTGCTTTACACACCTCTTTGGAGGAATTAAATGGTGTTTAGTGGAATGGCAATATGTCACTCCAGATCTGCAAAAGACAGTGTAAGGTCAGTGAAGAGAAGACTTCACCTTCCAATAGTCAGTTTCTATGTATAAATTGGCACTTGATGCTCATCAAAGAACAAGAAATATTGGATATGCTCTAAATGTCCATTGTATTTTTGAGCCAGCTACCTGATGGAAGTCATCACTTATATGTAAATGAACTGTCAATGACTTGTCTCTGTTGGCAGTCGCTGGACTGTGAAGGGTATGTCTTAATAAGAACCAAAGCTCTTCACAGACTTTGATTTACTGGAAATAAAATAGAAAAGTCCTCTGAGACTACAAAGGACACTTGTTTCAGATAAAATGTCTAGACAGTAGCAATATATTTGGGGCTTTTATTATAGTGAAACTGCAAATTAGAATGGAGTGCTGAGAAAGTTCCTATGACCCAGCTGAGTTCAAAAACACAGTTTCAGACTGATCCTTGAACATTTACACTCAAATTAAGTTCATGAGAATTCAAAAAGTGAAAGAAAAGAGGTGCAAGGTCAACGTTCAGGTTTGCTAGAACTCTGGAGCTGCCCAGACTTTACATTCTCTCTGACAAGGAGGAATTTGCCATGCAGCTCTGATTTAAATCAGCAAAAGAAAACCCAAATCATGCATTGTGTTTCACTGTGTTAGATAACAGCCTGCTTTACAGTCCATTCCTGTTTGATGTCTTTTTTCTTTGATTATTAAAAATGAAAAAACAAAAGAGAGGTTAATCACGTGAAATGTCATCTTTTGGGAAGGAAAAAAGGAAAATGAAGCAGGATTAGGCTCAGACATGTCAGTCCCTTGTTTTAAGAAAGGCAAATCATACAGCATTTCTGGTATAGATTTTGAAGTTTCAGAACACCCAGTTAATCTAAAAAGTATTTTTTTCCTCAAACAAATATTTTAGAATTATCCTCATTGTCAGTTTTTTAACATCCAGAATGTTTTGGAAGCTTTACAGATTAAAAAAAAAAAAAAAAAAAGATTGTGGTAAACCTTATGCCTTTTATTGAGGTCTGTGTAATCTGAACTCGATATTTTTGCCCAAGAGAATTTGCATGCCCAATATAAATATTATACATGAGAGCTTGGGTACTTAAATTAGAACCTTGGTTGCCTGTATAGCTAATGGAGAATCCAGAAGGCAACTCAGTGAAGCATCAATTTCAAACACCAGAGTGCTCTGAATAATTTTGCGTGTGATTTATCACAGCTTTCCAGGAATCATCCTGTGCTCCTCGTGATCCCTTCCTTATCCATCTGTACAGAGATCAAATGGAGACACATGGTGGTGCACCCTACCAGCATTTCTCCCCAGCTGCCTTTGGTATTGGAAACTCTGGCTTTAGAAGAATAACATTAGTCATTAATTTTCAGACAATTAATGTATCCATGGTCATGTTTTCACATACCTGAAACAACAGTTCTTGGAGATGTGGACTGTCTGGGAACTGATGTGACGCTTTGCATCAGGTAATTAAAAAGAAAAATCAATTTTGTTAGCTGTCAGGTTTTTTTCACAGCAGGGGTTTGTGGTTCTTGGTGGAGAGTAACCCATCTGTGACAAGAGCAGAGATTTTTGCTGTGCTCTCAGCCTCCGAGTGCCAGTTCTGAAGGGGAAGGTCAAGTTGGGATGCAGACAGAAGACTTAATACTTTTGGCTGACTTCAATGAGGTAATCCATTTGCCATTGTCATCCAAATATAAAAGCAGAAACAATTTAAGAGGAGCACGCTGAGTCTGCAAGCAATCTGAAATCTTATCTCTGAGATGCACGAAAGGCCCCTTCCCATTCAATAGGCTGCTAACCCTGGAAGCTGAACAGTAGCAATCCAGGGTCCTTTTGAGTGCATAGAAATCTAGATTCAGCTCAAGGCTTGTGTACCTAGGCAGTCTATTAAATGATCGTGGTCTCTGGTTTTAGTTCCACTGTAAAATTAATGTAAAGCCCTAAGGTTAAATGATACACATTGTCAGCATGATGACTGCATTAGCTGTAGCTGTTCCAAAAATAAAATTTATTTGATAGTAACTGAATTTCTACATAGTCCAACAAATGAGTCATCAGATAATGTCCACAGAGATCAATTTTATTTATACTTTCAGAAAATTGATATTCACTGTTTTCTAAATCTAAGGGTATGCATAACACCAGTCTGAATTAAATCTAAGAAATGTAAATGGATAATCAGAATGTCTTTTGGGGCTTCCTGCTGATTCAATATTTGATACTCTGATCATAGCCACAGTGTACCATGTTCTTTTTTATGCTGTCATATGGTTGGTAAATACCATTACAAATACAAAATTAACAGAGTCAATCCCATACAAGTATAATTTGATGCAAGTCATAATATAATGTTTACAGACTCCTCAAGAAGACTTTGTACCCCATCTATCCCTGCATGCAGTCCTTCAAATATTTGACAAGTCACTGCTGTCAGAGAGTACAAAGGAGGAAAAAAACCTACATGCAGTATAAGAAAATCGAGGTTAAAAAGCATGAAGAAACCAGATTTAGGTCATCAGCTTTAACTGAACAAAGGGCAATATTCCTACCCATATCCTTGTTGTTTTGAAGTATGAGAATCAAACATTACCTGTCATGACAGAAATAATGAAAAAGGCTGTTTTCTCAATTTCCCTGACTTTATAAGCTGTACAGTGTCGTAGTAGTTTCCCTGCCTGAAGTATTATCCAGAACATCTATTTTGCATTCAAGTTAGTGCTATATTTAGAACCTATTTTTATTCTGCCTAAAGTAAACAGTACACTAGACCTTAATGTACCCTCTAACTCCAGACATGGGCACAGAGGATGTAGGCTAAAAATAGTTATTACTCTCGAAGCAATAATTTGTTTGAAAGCCATCACCTGAATTCCCAAGCAGTAGTGAATGATTAGGACTCACTTGTCTTCTCTGCTGGAGAGAAACCTCCTCAGCAGATCCTCTTTTCCAGTCGGCAAATTTAAAATTTGTGCAAAAATAGTAGTAGAGAAAGTTAGAAGAATTTCAGCATGCCATTAGCTCCTGCAGGAGGACAAGATACTTTTTTTTAATTCCTCCCAGCAATAGTCACTTTTCAATGCTTTATATTCTCCACCGGGAAAAAGGTAATTATCAGTAGGAGTAGCAGGGAGAAAGAAAAATAAAATTGTTTATTATTGGACCAATTGGGCCCAGAGAAATGAAGTCCAAACTGTTTTTTGCTTGTCTGAATTTGCTTTTTAGTCAGTCTGGATGTGTTTTTTGTTTAGCAGAGAACTTCAGTGAAGAGTATGTTGTTTTATGACTGAGGCCAATAGAAAGTCATTGGCATAATAAAACTGCAGATTTTAAAATTTCAACGCAGCTGCTCTGTGACTTTTAAGCAACTGTGAAATCACATTGTTTAAACTGTGTTTGTAGGGACTGGTGCCTGGATCCATCTTTTTTCCTCCTTTTTTTTCCTGGAGGAGTCAACAGAATCAACAACTGGTGTTGCAATCTAACCATTTTTGTGAGTGTTCACAAACCTCCATTCAGAAACAGCCACCTGGTCACTCCGTGCTCCACTCATGTATGAAAAAGAGCATGATGTTACCAGCATCATCAATTAATATGCTAATACTCTTTCACTGGTGAAAATACGTTCATTTAATGACAAACACACTTGTTTGGAGACACACCAATTATGTGCAGACTGGCATTTCCATTTTTTTACAACTGCTTTCTGACTTCTTAGGCTGCAGCAGTTGGTGATACCAGGACACGCTTTTACACTGCATTGTATCAAGAGTACATAAGAAGCATTTATAAAAAGCAATTTTTTGCTTCTCATGGACCAAGTTCTTTGCAGTGAGAGGTGAATTCAGGACCTAAGCCTTCCACCCTGAGCCTGTGACCCCATAAGCATCCATAAATGTGAGAATTTATGCAAGTAATATCAAAGTGGTTTTGTGTGCTTGCCAGAACGGTGACAAGGGATAGCTTGTCTACAATCAGGGTCACAATTGAGTTACAGGGTAGGAGCCAATCATTGTGGTGATTGACCCTTAAGACTGAGGAGACCAATAGGTCAAGAGCCCTGAAGAAAAAATGATAAACCAATTCAGAGATTTCTGTGTATTTTTTTTTTTTGGCTTTGGAGCTTAGCTGAGAGCCTCAAAAAAGGAGTCCAGTAGCTGCTGCCCTGAAAGAAAAATGGGATGTAGAAGACGCACTGGAGAGGCAGGAAAAATGGGACAGAGCATTTGAATTGGACAGCCAGGTTTTATGTTGGGTGGTTTTTTTTTGGGGGGGGGGTTTTTTGTTTTGTTTTTTGGTTTTTTGATTTTTTTTTTTTATTAGAAAGATATATTGTGATATACTTTACTTCAGAGGAACCCAGAAAAAAAAGACCACATACACCTTTACCAGTACTTTCTGGGATAAAAACTACATGGCAATAACTGTGCATTAAATGACCAGTAATCCAGATTACACCCACCCTAAAGTTGACACAGCCAGAAGGTTATTACACAACTCATCAGCCTCTTGTGCAGGGTGTGTACATGGTAGCCTGATTTCAAATTCAAAAAAAGAAAGCGTAACTCCCAAGGCATTATTCCTTTGCCATATAGGGTATTCCAGGGTGCACATGGGGAAATTGATCAGAAAAGGGCACAGTTTTGGATTATGCATTCACAGACATTCCTGTGTATGTAGGATAGCATTTGAGCTGTAGAACCATCCTTGAATTTTATTATTAATAATTCCCTCTCTGGCATTAATATGGTCATCAGTAGCAGGTAGTCATTCCTATATTTGGATTTGAGTGATGACTCCTACACAGGGAAGAGGAAAACTGGGGAGTCGGAACTAATGATAAAGTTGCCTTCCTACCCAAGTCCCTCTCTGATTCGATGGAGCTGTAACCATTTTCCCTGCATGCAGTGCTCCTGCATGACTGAAAAGAGACATCATTTACCCTGCAGTGCATAAAAGGAGTGGGCTAATGCATGAAATGTACTGGGTAGATAGAACTTTGCTCAAGTCTAATATCTTTGCTTCATATGCATACAAAAATAACAACTCAGGGATTCAGTTTCTGTTTTGTTTATCCACTGCACAAAGAAAACAAAAGTGCATCTGTTGCTCGTCATTCTCACTCATTTCTTTGCCATCTCAATCAAATTGAGATGAATGGCTTATGCTTGTCCCTTGAACAATAACACTGCTCAAATACATAGACTGGGATCTCCTTCTGACAAGTTTTAATTATGGGATGAGTCAAGCTGGCATTTACCTGGGGAGATCACACATACAAAGACTCAAGTGTCAGACTCTGTCTATGCTGCGTTCTGAAACCAGTAAGCTGAATTTCACAAATGTACTGACAAAAAGGTGTGGCATTTGCTGAGAGCCTGGAAATTCAAGCACCATAAAATCTTCCCAGCCAGGCATGTAACAAGAGCTTATCAGGTTCCCTCGCAAGGAAGGGAAGAGAGGGCTTCATCCAACTGGCACGTCAGGTGGGATTCCTTGGGTTCATCCATAACAATTGGAGAGGGGAGAGGAGGTGGATGGGAACGAAGAACTGAGTAAATTCACAAACTGGAAGGAGCAGAGAGCCATGCTGCTTCCCAAAAGGAGTCTGAAGTGGGTGTTTCCCCAGGGATCTCAGCAGAATTCAGGTACCAGGTTATGAGCATAGTTCTAAAACCAGGATGATGGCTAGGGTTTAACACATTTTGAGTATTTGGATGTCAATTCTATCATAGCCATAGGATGAACAAAGAAGTGACTGAATGAATGTGGTATTGAATGTCTACTGAGGGCAGAATTGATCTCCGTTTGTTATTGGAAGCTTTTGCATGTTACAAAAATATAAAAACCAAAATTATTCATAAAATTCTGCATCGCTATTCTTTTGAGCATGCCACCATGCTACAAAGTAGACATCAAACAGTAAAACTTCTGGAGAATCCCAGAGCTGGGGTCAAAATAAACCTACAGAAGGGGATACCTACAGTATACCTGAAACTTGAGAAGAGGGAACAGAATAATATGTTGGCTTTGTGATCTTGATGAAAAGAACTGCATCTCTGACTTCACAGCCACAAATGTCTTACTTCCACAATGAGGTGCTTGATCTTATGATTATTTGTAAGCCTAAAATTTTTGTTACAGTGGCACAAATAATTATTGGCAGAGAGGAATCCTCCAATGTAGAATTCACCCACTTAATGCTGATCTAGGGCACAAACAATTGAGTTTATACCTTCTGCTCACATCTAAAGTACTGGATGCAAATATAACCCAAATTAACCAGACTTAAATTGTGCTGGGTTCTTGCAAAGGCAACAAAATTTATTCTGGGCTTGACTTGATGTCATGAAATGTAATAGATTTTTGCAATGCCTTGATATTATGTAACTGACACACAGTAAAGCACACGCAAGAAAGCAAACATCAAGCTCACAGTGCTCTGCAATGTGACATTCATAGCCAGACAGACTCTCAGTATGGTGTGTTAGGATGGGGCTGCAGAGCAGGAATTATTCCTGTGTGGGTAAGAAGAACCTTTAAAACCCCACACTGAAATGGGAATGGATTTGTATTTCTTTCCTCATGTTCAGCAGAAACAGAAAGAAATCAGTAAGGAGGAAGCTCTGACACTGCAAGGTTATAAAAAGGAAGAGCCGTAACTTTCCAGTAGAACTGAGGATCTGGTAATATTCATGTACTTTACTTTGAGTTTGCAGAACATGACATGATATGCATGTTTCTTACCTCAAAACAAAGACAAGGTGGTGCTTTATTACTGGGAATTCAGCTCCTTTTGTTTCTTCCTGGCTTCTCCATTTGCTTTATTCTTTTTCAAGGACTTGGTGCAAGAATTCAAAGATCAGGAGAAGAGCACTGATCTAATAATAAAATATATATTTCAGAAAACAATAAAAGAAAAAGGATTTTAAAAATCAGGGGAATACTTGATAGCCTACATATTTATAATTGAAAGCTGTTCAGGAAGGAATTACATTTTGTTCAGTCAAAATTGTTCCAATCCCAAGATGAAAATCTTCCTGGATTTCAGGAACTAATAAATCCATCAATCAGAAACCAAGGAATAAAAACACTTGGAATTGCCAACAGGATATAAAAGATAATAACAAGAAACCTCGGCTGAAAATAAATATTTGTCAAGTGGAGAAAGGTAAAACTGGTATTGCAGTTCAAAATACCTCCTTTTTTTGTTTCTTATTTTTAACTAAAGCCTCTTTAAGAGGCCCAGAGGCCTCTTTAAACATATATTTCTGAGCTTTAATTGATTTGCATAATATCTTAACAATCCTTTAATGAAATTTTGATGGGACAAAAAAAATTACCCCCACAGTTTGGCTGAACTTTAATCCATGAGCTAAAACCAAACTGATTTGGTTTTAGCAGCAGCAGCAGGAGTATCTGAAAGTGGATACAGTTCTTTCATTGACATCACATTTGCTGCTGGAGCCAATCCAGCCTCACTGGAGGTTTACATGCAAACCTGACTCACTGTGGGTCTCCCATTCACATCTGATCTGCTTCCAGATCTGATGTCAATGGAAGCACTGTATACTCTATGCTGATGCTATTCAGCTTGGCCTCCCTCCAGAAACTTAATGTCTTTCTTCAGTTGCATCAGTGCCTCTGAGCAAAAAGAGAATGACATCCGTATGTTTTAGGATTAAAGTCGAGTCAACATTTCCAGTTAAAAAATGTAGGCGCTTGTAGACCTACAATAATACAGTAAAGGGGTAAATTTCTTGAAATAACAGTTTCAGGCTCAAAGGTGCTGAGGTCATTGTGCGTGTTACATTTTCTTGAAAGCCATCAGCAGAAAGATACATGAAGATTGCCGTGGTTTTCTTTTGGCAGCTAAATTTTGAACCATATAATTTACTGTATATTTTTAAATCAAAGAGGATGATCTGACAACAAATATGCCAATAAGTTATCATTTAAAGAAAGTTAAAGAGGAGCTAACTCAGAAAGCTGAGGAAAAGAACTCATAGCCTATTTCTGCACGTGAGTAGGGCTCAAAGATGTTTTCTGAGGAGAAATTCATATTATTGCACTTGCATTATGCAAGGATGCAAACAGATCCCAAACAATTCAAGTCTCTTGCATCCACAGTGAGACCAGCCTAGCATTTTAAAGTAATTTATAGAAGGATATAAATTCAAAGATCATAACTAAATTTGAAGAATTTTTCAAACTAGCATTATTTTTCTAAAAGCATAATGTCCTCCAAACATATTTTGCAATACATCGTGAAGGAGATAAAAGGTTAAAAACAACTCTGTAGGGTAGCTCCAGGAATGTTTTTTTTTTTTTAAAAAAAAACTATTTAGTATTTTTTCAGCAACAGTGATCTAGGAAATAACTGGTCCTTACCAGACACCTTTATTTGTTAAAAAGCAATCTCTGAATCTATTTTCTCTGTATTGGCAGGTAAAGGGAGCTAAATTCTTAGATCTCTATGAGGTTAAGATGACAACAGCTCTTGTTTGCTATGGAAACTGAACAGACAGGTCTAAGCACCACCAAGTTAGATAAGCATGACCCTGACTTTAGCTCATCCATGTCTCATGACCAAAAATCTGACCATGGTTGTTTGACCTGCCTATTAGTTTCCCTGAGTCTTTATTCACAAAACCACCACCAAACACCATATTGAGGACATTTGTACCATACCAAACTGCTTTGCTATATATAATATGGAGCAAAACATGCAGCATTCTGCGAGGGTGATCACTTTAGAAATAGCTGGAGTGACTAAGGGTAGGTGCCCATATGCTTCTTCACCTCAGTTCCTGGTGAAAAAATGGGTTGAGGGACTGAAGGAAATTAAGAGTATGCTGGAATTTTCTTCATCTTCTCCTTGGTGGGCAGGGGAAGTACCATGTTGTGCTGAGCTGGTAAAACAGCAATGCCATGATGTGCCCTGCTTTTTGGTCTGTCTGCAGGCATGTTCAAGTGCACTTAGCAGATACTTTTCATAGCTTTCTAAAGCGTTTTCTTTCGCTGCTGTGTAGAAAAGCCACACATGAGAGATCTTTTTTTTTTTTTTATTAAATCTAAACATAAAAAGAAAATTTCACAAATCTGTTGGTCTGGCTGGTTCCCAGTCATGTGTCATCTGAATTACATTACCACAATATTCCAGACGTTAAATTAAAGACAGTAGGAACAAGTATAGTTGACATCTGTGCAAAATTTAAAACTAAGGAACTTCCAGTGGTTTCTTTAATCCTAGCCAAATTATGGCTTTTACCACACTCTTCCTTGTATGATGCCAATTTTTTTTTTCTTCTCTCTCTCAAATAGACTCACAAGATCACAACCATGCAGCTGCAAGGCATCCTATGCTGTTCCTGTGTGGGCTGGCCATGCCAGCAGTCACACCAGGGAGAGGATGCTGGCACATCCCTGAGGGGTCATTGCCCTGGCTTCCTTGATTTTTGGTACCACCAGGAATGTGCAGTGCCTGGAAGAGGCAATGTCTGCTGTGCCAGGAATAACTTTCATACCTTGTTTTGTCTAACTTTGGAAAGAAGTTATTAAGAGTTAAACTCCTTGCTGGGAGGAGTGGCCAGTACTGCATCATGGCATCCAAGGGGACTGTGAAGTCCTTGGGGATTTTCAAGTCTTGCCTTGGCACAGGTGTGGCTGACCCGAGCTAGAGCCACAAGGGCTTGGATAGGTCTCCTTCAAGATTCCCCTCCAGTAAATGTTTTTAATAATCACTGCTCTGCTCCTGGGGAAATGGGCAAAGACCATTGATAGTGGCATAGCACTGATTGCTTACTTGTAGCTATGACTTCTGATGAGCCCTCCATGGTGAGGTGGAGGGGGTTTATGTTTCTGCCTCTTCTTAGGCAATGGCTTATAATAAACATGCCTAGGAGCAGTCAAAGATGTGGTTAAAGCGAACGAGCAACCTTTTGTTCAGGGCAGCTAAACTCTCCAATGAGTGGTGGTAGTGGAGAAAGCCACAATTCAAGGCAAAGCCTGCTGTGGTCTGATCAGCTAGGAGCTAAATCACATGCACACACACACAGGGGGGAGAGAGAGGGAGAGAGAAAACAACAATTTTTTTTGGCTGAGGCTGGCAACTCCTGCCCTAAATCAGTGGTGCGGGCAGAGGCTGCCTGCTCTGGAGCTGCAGGCTCCCCTCTAGTGCTGCCCTTCAGTGCCACCACTCTCCCAGGGGCTCCTCTCTGCAGTGTATCCATGACACAGGCTGGCACACGTGGGGGCCAACCAGGATGCCTGGCGATTCCCTGCATCCCCTTGTTTTCCTCCGTGTTTGTTCAGCTGTGAGTATATTTGGAAACTCATTGGTGGCAAATGGGTTGCTTTGACTTTGCAGAAGGAAGAGTGTGGTAACGACACTGTGTTTTCCACATTATCTGATTGATACCAGTCTTCATTCCTCTTAATTGAAACAAGCCACTATGGCTTTGAGATTGCCCTAACCACACAGGCCAGGAAAGAAAAAATAAAGGAAAATTTTCCATTTTGGCTTTGTATGTCTAAACATGAACAGTATTTTCTATGGAGCTCATCAGGAAAAGTAAATAAAATGTTGTATGCTGCCTCAGAAGAAACAATTCCTCTACCTTTGATATTTCCATCAAGAATTATTTTGGTGTGGAAAAGCTGTAATTCTGTATGGTCTTTTCCCAAGAGGGAGAGGAATAAAATAACTTGAGCAAACAGTGATGTTTTCTACCACAAGGAAATGAATACTTTGCGTAGAAAAACAAGATCTTATTCTTCTGGGCAGTTCTGTTTCCTTTGTGATTGTTATCCCTCAGAGGTGAAAATTGTAATTGGAACTCTGGTTCTCAGGTTGCAAGGTTGAGTGGTTCCTGGGAGGTGACAGTCAGTCATGGAGGCAAAGCAGACCATGAGGAGGACACTGGCACGTGATGGTTGAAGTGCCAACCTTAGTTCTTCCCCACCTTCCTAGCCCACACATTTGTAAGTGAAACTGGGATGAAATACTGATGCTCTGGCAACTCTCACATGTTTTGCACATTGTTTGTCAGGCAGAATGTGTCCACTGATCTTCCTGCACTTAGCTTGCAAAGGAAACCATGAGACCTCCCCTCTCCTGGACTGCCATCAAAAGATAGAAATTCAAGATAAAATAAAGGCTCCGCCATGTCTACTATTTGCTTGTTAGGTGCTGGCAACCTCGCCTTGGCACCACAAGGCAGAAATGTGAATTATGACCATCCCCTGAAACATCTGCAAGCTGTGATCCAGACCTTAACTTCCATATCTGCACAGGCCAAGTGAGTTTTAACAGATTGTGGGAAATGTCCTGTGAGTAAATCTGTGCATATTGTTCTTTCTGAGGGATCACAGTGGATTCGAAGATATATGATGGGTTATTTGTATTTCCTTGTTATTTTTCATTTACTTGATATTTAGTTATGATTTTTAAACAGCTATAAGAAATGAGAGTCAAATAAATAGCCCAACTGTTCTTTAACATCAACCAGATATCTGATATCTTCTTGGCAATCTGGGATCCAGAAATCAATGAATAAATTGCCATTATCCAGTGAATAAAATAGTCATCTGAATAAGTACAGCACAGATGTGCCCTTTGACTTGAGTAACATGTACTGTAGGCAGAATACCTTAAACATGATGCAATTTTTACGTTTCATAATACATGCTTTTTTGTGAAACAACATGTGTTTCCAGCTGTAATTGTTTGAAGGTACTGCTACAAATGATGGCTATTATTGTCTGTTGATGTTGGCTAGTCATCCTAGAAACCTTTTTTCTCCGTGCTAGTAGAAGAGATCACTTTAACACAAATTAGCTCAATAAAAATATTTATTAAAACAACAGTCAACAGTCTGCTCCTCCTAGCATGCATCCTGCATGGTATTAGAGTGAAAGCACATATTATCATGTTGCTAAAAAGAAAACTACTGAAATAAAAAGATTTAAAGAATAACAGTAAACAATCTGCTCAATCAGGCAGCCTAACTACTTAGGTGTGTAATTATAGAAATGACACAATGTTTATGCAAGTGTCTTCAGAATAACAATAAAGTGCAATGTGTTTTCTACCAAGGAAGGCTTATTTGAATAAATATGTGATGAGCCCAGCAGGGCTACTCACATGACAACAGAAGGGTAAACAGGGAGAGGCATTCCCTGATGTACAGTCAAAAGGGCACAACAGCAAGGCTGTGGAATAGGAGGTTTTACCCATGTCTGAAAGGTTAGGGCTCAATCTCATTGCTCTTCAGCTACATTTCAGGCATTTGTGCAGAAGGGGTGGGCAGAGTAAACAGAGCTTAAGGCTGTGACACTCAAGGCTCTCCACTGTGTCAGATGAATGAGAAGTGGAAAAGGTGGGAGGATGCCTGTTTGCATTTAGTGATCATGTGTGTCTTGATTTCCCCCTGTCTCGGTTCCACTTTTTTTATCTCGTTTGCTCCTGGTCCAAGAAAGAATCCTAACCTCTGTGTCTTACTTATAGATATCTCTTCTAATCACTCAAGTTACAGAGCAAATTCATCCTCTTTGCATCGAATTCTTACTCTTTACAGCCCTCTTTCATCTCTAATCTTCCCACTGTGACAGGAAAATGTGCCCTGCAGCAGTGCTTTATGATGTCAGAATGAGAGGCTTCTGGCTGGATGAGCAAAAGAGAATTTAAAAGGCAAATTTAAATGTACAGGTTCTGACCACATAGTCATCACTGACCTCAAAAATGAAGGGAAAGGCCTCTTTGTAGCTTGACCTACAGTTTGCCTTCTGCAGCCTCTAAAATAGAGAGTATTTTCAGAGTAGAAAACACTGTTGGTTCGAGCAGTGGCCTCCTGCATACCTTCTGTGCAAGGGTTCATGGTGGCAGGGTGGCAGTCCCTGGAGTGTTAGGGCCTCACTGTTGATGACAAGACTGTTTTCTGTGGCAATTCAGCAGATCTGAAGCTGGCAAACTGCTTTAATCTGATAGCCAGTTTATCACGGTATTTGGGTCACATCAGTAGCTGGATCTCAGTCCAGTTATTTCCCTAAAGGCTATGGCCATGGCTCTACCCACTGGTAGATATTACCTCACACCCTCATCTAGGGGTGGCCCAGGGTGACCTCCTGGCAGCGCTGGTAAAAACGAATTAGGTTGCCTCAAGAGTGCAAAAAGATTTTGGCCACTTTTTTTCCAAAGGTGGAAGGGGAAGATGGGATCTAGGGTCAGCAATCTGGGCTGAAATCTCTGAAGACTTGGGTTCAATGCTTCTTCTGCAAAGGCATGATCAGACAAAAAACCAGCAACTGCTGCTGTGGCTTATGCAGCCTGTGAGTCCCTTCCAGGTCCTTCTCAGGCCTCTCCCACACTGTTCTGCACATCACAACTCTTTTGATGTTTTCCAGACAGGATTTTGATTTTCCTTTTTCAATACATTATTTATATTATTATATGGTAGCAGATATGCAGGAAAAAAATTGGCTCTGACCTAAAGAATTTCCTGGCTGTGCTAGAGGCTTTAACTCCTAAGGAGCTTGAAATTACTCCCACTTTTCTGCAGCATTCCTCATGTTTCCCTCAACTTTCCAAAGCAGATCCTGGAAACATCAGCTCCGTGTTTGCTTTAAGTTATGCAAGGAATTTAACACACTCACAAGTAATCCAGACTTGAACACAGATGCCAAAAATTACTAGAAATATTTTGGAAATCCATGTGATTTTGGGTCACTAGGCCCCTTGGTGTGAACAGCTAAATGCTCTGTGCCCTCTTCTCACTGAGCCTAGGAGGGAAAGGGGACCAGAAACAGCTACAGACCAAAGAAGAGCTAAAATGCAGCACCTGTAAGTGCAAATCCTTGTTCTGAAGGACAGCCTCAGAGCTAAGGCTGAGCACTGTTTCAATAGCTAGTAATGAATCAAGGCACTCCTGCACAAGGACAGGGCTGGATGTGCAGCAAAAAAACCCAAAAGATCCAGAAGATCAGCTGCTCATTTGGCACTCAAAGACACTCCCTCCAGCAGTAAAGGTATCCCAAAACACCACAGAGTATATACCACACTTTTGGATCCTTGGTATTGGCGGGGTGCATGTCACATCTTCATTGTACAGTTGCTGGGACAACTGCAGTGGAGCTGTGGGTTTTGTTCCAAAGCAGGTTCGACACAGGGTACCCATCCAGAGGCTTTGACCAAGGTCTGAAGTTTTTCAAACCCAGCTATGTTTGCATTCAGGAGCTGGAGAAGAGCGTTGCAACAGCCTGAGTTACATTAGAAGATGAGAGTGTTAATCACACTGAGGTGACCCTGGCAGGGCTGGTACATCCAGCCACTGCCAGTGCTGAGGTCATCTGTGAGCCTCTGAGTCCTCCACCTGCACCGAACCAAGCCATGAGTCCTCCCACAGTGGGAAAAGGTAAATCATTTTTGGGGCACTTAAGGAGACTGTAAAAATATTGGAGGTCTGTCAGCATGACTTGGCCTAAATCCTCTCAGCAGAGCAAATGTTCACAGTCTGAGGGGAAATCTAGCCTGTAGCTGTGCACAAACCAACTAACTTAGCCTGAAAGGACCAAATTAACCTTGGATAAGAGCTTTTTGTGCATGGATGGTTAGTGGATTAAAAGAGCTGTATAAGTGAAAGCCCAAGCTGAGCAAGGGGAAGGAGCAGCCCTGGCCATGCACTTGATCCGCCCGGCCCTGCTTCTCTCACAGGGAATATCTTGTCTGCAAGAAAGACAGCAAGGTGCTGGAGCATGTCCAGAAAAGGGCAAGGGAGCTGTTGAAGGGTCTGCAGCACAGGTCCAGTGAGGGGTGGCTGAGAGAACTGTGTTCAGTTTGCAGAAAAGGAGGCTCAGGGGAGACCTTATCACTCTCCATGACTGCCAGAAAGGTGGGGGTAGCCATGTTGGGGTCGGTCTCTTCTCCCATGTACCAAGTGATTGGATGAGAGGAAATGGCCTCAAGTGGCAGTGGGGGAGGTGTAGATGGGCTATCAGGAAAGATGTCTTCATGGAATGAATTGTCAAACACTGGACCAGACTGCTCAGGAATGTGCTGGAGTCACAAGGCTGGGAAATGTTTAAAAGACATGGAGATGTGGCACTGGGGATGTGGCTCTGTAGTGGACTTGGCAGTGCTGTGTTAACAGTTTGCCTTGATGATCTGAGGGGTCATCTCCAACCCAAATGATTCTATGATTCTCCCATCCCACACCTCCAACCTCAGTGCTCTGGGGCTGCAGCCAGCCTGTGCTTCTCAGCGTCCACTTCCTTCACTCCTTCTAGGGCTGCTGGCAAAGCTCAACAGGAAAACTTGGCCCACAGTTTAAAATGTATTTACTGAGAGCTGGTAACTCCTAGGGTTATTTTTCAGACCCACCCACTCACACATGACAGGAAAAGAAGGGACCTCCTGCCACTCCCCAGCACAGGGCCAGCTTGGCTCCAAGTCCACCAGGCAACAACCTGCATTGGAGAGCAGGGGTCAAGTTAAAGGCCCGTTTTAGACATCATTATCTACTTTCAGTGAGCAGTGATATGTTTCAGCTATACCCCATTCACTATGGGAGAATAAATATGACTTATGGCATTTGCAGGACATAGAGGGACTGCAGCACATTGGCTCCATGCTGACACAGGATCAGTGATTGTCTGACAGATTGAGATAAGGCTATTCCTTGTCAAGATGCTTCCAGGTTACTGAGAATATGAAATCAAAGGCAGTCTGGAAATACTGCTCAATCCCGCTGATGTCTTGGAAAAAGCTATGCACAGAAAAAAGGACAACAGCCAGCATGAACCTTCAGAGCAGGAATTGCAGTCAGAACAACCAAATAAGTAGGTCTTTAAGAGTCAAAATAAGCTTGAAGCTGCCTTAAACCATTTCTTTCAGGACTCCTTTTGTGTACCTATAGAAAAGAGGGAGTAGCTGACTTGCTGTTGTACTGTGCACTCTCCTGTGGCGCTAGAATGGTCTTCTGGCAGTAAAAGTCATACAGGAACAGTCTCAGATGTCTTTCTAGTTGAAATTTGGGTCCAGCCTGCTGTGTAATGAGCAAAGATCAGGGAGCCAAAAAGATGCTTATGACCATTTTTTGATTCTCTGAATTTAACTGGATACTACATGGATTAGACCAGATTCTCCAATTTGCCTTCATTATTAGACTAAAAATATTTTGCTGTAACTTTGCAGATGGCAAGCTTGACATAATATTCACTCCTTTAAGTTTTAAGTTAGCCTTAAAAGCAAATCTGTTATTTGCCCTACTATGGAAGTAAAGCAATGCAAAGACATTTACAGAAATTACATTTTGATATATATCAAGCAGCAAAACGAAATTAATATAAAATGACATATAAATATATGTATATATGTGTATATGTTCTTTAATCAGCAGCTGGAGTTAATAATAACTGAAGTTTGGAGTTAATTATGACTGAAGCTTCGCCTATTCATTTTTATGTTTAGGACAAACCCCCTGAGGTTTCTGTGATCAGGATTTTATAGCCAGAGACAAGAAATTTCACCACTACTGGTAACATACATATTCCTGTCAAGTCAGTTAGACACAGAAAATAATCATTTTGCAGGAACATGCCCAGATAAACCTAAAAGGTAGGTTTAGTTTAGTCATGGAAGATCTCTCTCCTAACTCCTATATGTTGCAGACAGTAAGAATCACTGGGAAAACTTAAAATATTCAGAGAGAGAAAAAACATGAAATAAATTGTTACAGTGCTTCCATTCTCAAACCTGCCTAGATGCACAACTACCATCAAGCAGAACCAGCAAACGGGAGACCTAATTCCTGAGAGATGCAATTTCACTAGCCTGTGTTCGAGCTGACAAGGAAACAGTTTTCCCACACAGCAGAATTTGTCTTCTCCTTCCCATTCCTTTCCCCAGAATGGAATCCAAAATTAATGAAGACTTTTTGTGGAGCATGAAGGTCATCCCTGGCAAGTAGATTTGTGGAAGGTCTCAATCTAGGGAGTCTGGGGCAAAGTGGCTGTGCTGTCCTTTTCTGCTTCTCAGGTGGGAGAGGCTTCTGTGTTTGCACTCCACTCTCCCTGCAGCAAACAGTAAACACTGGACAAGAGGGATTATACAGGTTAAAGTTCAGTGGAAAATAACTCTTGCAAAGCATTTTGATTCTCATGGAAAAGCATTTTCCTTTGCTACATGAAAGGAAAACACGACCCCCACCCTGTAATAGCTCTGTTTTGTATGCAAGCAAACACAATTCCCCCCAACAATAGCTCTATTTTGCATGCAAGCGGAGACACATTTCCCTTTGTTTTTTTGTTGGGCTTTTTTTTGAGGAATACTTTCAATAGAAAAATGGTGTTTGATGCTAAGTGTTAGTGCAGATCCCTCACAAATGTTTGTCACTGGAAAGCGTGCACAGGAAGGAGCCACATAGGTGGATGGGCAAGTAGGTGGATAGACAAACAGCTACCTAAAGGCAGAGACAGAAGAGGCAGCTGTGAAAAATTATTATTTCCTGGGGATGTAGTCAGAAGACCTTGTGTGCAGGTCTTCCAGCTGTAGTCTGACTAGGTTTGATGACAGAAAAGCAAACAAAACATCATTCATAAAACATGTCCACAGTACCTGCACCACAACCAAGTGGGTCAGCTGGCAGTGTAGGAAGAGACAGCTGACAAGACCTGGAAAGTCAGAGCAGCTGCACTCTAAGCCCTGTTGCTATTTATTATTTATTCAATTTATTCTTTTTAAGATGGGACATGCAGAACAACACAAATTTACTTTGCATTTTAAGAGACTGCTTGAGCAGACCATGTGGATGCCTGTTAATGGATTTACCTCATAGGAGAGCATTTACCATCATCAGCAAGGGGGGTGTCAGGGTGGATTTGCAGCATTTTCTAAACTGAGATATCTGAAGTGTGAGCTCACATGAGAGGACACGTTGCCCTGGGTCCTACAAAGCAGGAAGCCTGTTGGAACAGTGCTGATCTTGCTCGCCTACAGCCATCCCTGAGGGTATGTACCCTGAAGCCAAACTTGCTAACTGGAAAGCTGCCAGGCAAACTTGAACACCCACCAGGATAACCTACATCTGCAGCAAGGCTTTCTTTGCTTATCAATTGGCTATGGTGAGATTTCTCACTGAATAAAGACAGTTTCTTTTCATGCTAGAGAGAAATAACTGGAAAAGAAAGCTGACACTGCTCTTTGTGGGAAATCATGATTTTATTTATTTTTTTTCTCCATTTGTCCTGCAAGTGTCATGATGTGAGCCTTCTCTGAAGAAGAAAGGACATAGCAGCAGCTAGCTTGGGAATAAATATGCTCCAGAGGTACAAAAGCCTGGGCTCTGCACTAACCACAGCAACATGACTCCTGTTTTGGAGCTGTTTCACATCTGCCCAAAGAGAGGCACAGGCAGCTGGAGTTCACATCTGAGTGGAAAATGGCATGTGCACATACCCATATGTATGCTGGAGAACCTTTGAAGCACAGACAAAGCCTCTGAGAAATAAAAGGGATGAAAGGGAACACATCTCATGCTAGCATCAGCTAGAGGAGTTAGATGCAATCTTTACCTAGCAATGAGGCTGAGGATCTGGGTCTGTCACCTTGCTCAGCAATGGGAGATTGATGCTGAAAGATGGATAAAAGTGATTCATGCAGTGTATTTTTTTCTTTTTTATTTTTGGTCAAGCTGTTTGTGTAAAGGAGGGCATAAGTGCTCTTTCCCTGAATTGGCTCTCATTGTGCATGGCTATTTCTCAAGAGAATCTCGAGCTGTATTCACAGGTCTTAGATGAACATTTTAATCTGTTCAACTCATTTCCCCAAATTATCTTAGATATCAATGCCAGACTAGCCCCTGCATGGCTGAGGGAGACCTGACACATGGGGGCTGAGAAAGTTTCCTGAGGGTCTGTATCTTAACCAGCCATGCAAGTTACATCTTCACAACTGCAGCTTGTGACAAAACCCAGCCCTGGGGGGATCAGTGACATAGTGACAGTTTCACTACAAGCTGAGTGACCCAACAGTCACGCTTAGCCTCAGCCAGAAGTTCCTTGAAGTTTGTTGCCTGAAATTTTGTTTCTTCTCCATGTCTTTGCTGTGTGGTGAACAATGAAGCAGAAGCCATAGATTTTGAAGGAGGTCCTGCAAGTTTTTCAGCTTGGATTACAGCCACATTGTCACTGGGCTTCATTTTTTGTGTAGTTTCAACTCTGTTGCTGTCCCTGATTAAATAAGTGGTGTTACAGGGCAATGTCTTCTCAGCTTTGTCTGCTCCTAAAGGAAGTCTGGTTTTATTTCTCAGCATAATGCAGACCCTACATCTAGTTCACTTATGATTTATATTTTGTTGAAAGTTGTGAGCCTTCATGAAGCCTACTGGCTAATAATTAATTAAGCTTATTTTAAGTCATTAATCTATTGTTCTGCATTATCTTTCCAGAAGATATTTAGGATGTCTGATGCAATGTTTATTCTCAGCCCTTTTGATGCAAGTCTTCTCTATAAATGCCTGTCTTTATTTTCCATTTGCATCACTTGCAAATGGTTATCTATACAAGCCTAATGGTTTACAGTAACCCTTCAAAAAATAGGTACTTGAGGTGAACCCATTTAAGATGACTTTTTATAAAAGTTTAGTATTTCACCCAAGCACCTTATGAACAGAAAGCCAAGTGCTCTAAATGTATCAGCATTATGATAGCCTAAACCCATTTGCTGTGGTATTGAGGACTGACACACAAATGACCCTGGGCCTGAGTACATGGAAATTACTTGTAATTACTCTGTATTTTTCAACCTTCAACATGTTCATCTCATAACTCTTTGGTAGACACTCCTTTGAGCTGGCTCTAACATTATCAGGGGAAATTCTGAGATCTCTGCTGGAGCTCTCCAATTTGCAGCTGCGTAGCTGACCCATTTTTGTTTAGGGCAATGTGTCTTTGGTTATAAAACCATCATTCTTTATAAGCCTCTTGCAGGGGGATAAATGGATGTATTTTTTTACTCTATGCGACATTTTTAAACGGATAGACAGATACTCTTTGCCCAGTGTTTTTTTAATCTCCACTTCATGAAAAATGAAGGTATTTGGCCTGGATTTTCAATTTGATTTCTATTCAGAATTTCTCTCAACATATTTAAGTCTAGATGATATCAAGATATGAACAAAAGCTTTAATCATTACCAAAGGTTTCCATGTGATTTAACAGTGAGAGAGGATGTTGTCTTTCCTCATTATTTCATAATCTCTTATAAACTGCATACCAAATTCACTGACTTTCATCCAAAATAAATTACATTGAAAACTTGTAGGAAAGAAGACCTTGTAACAGTATCCTGTCACAATTTCTGTGGCTCCATCCAATTTTGGTGCTGTCTCTCATTGATATATCCTAAAAGTAACAACATTGTGAAGTAAAATGTGACTGAAATGCTGTCTCTCTGCTAGGCAGGACTCCTCTGAATTTATGCTGCATATTCCACTCAAACTCAGGTTTTTTATGTGTGTTTATTAACATTAGTGAGTCAATAGAGCTGTGAAAATGGGAATATCGCTCTATTTCAAGTCATCAGGAAATAATGCTTTTTCTCTTTGGAGGCCAAATTCTTTAAGAATGGAGAGAATGCAAATCAGAAGTGAAAAGGATTTGATCCTTACTTGCCAAGGGGAGGTTCCCATCTTTTCTCACTGAAGTGCATTAGGATTTTTGTTATTGACTTGGCTGAGAAAAGGTTCAGACCTTAATTTGAGGGAGGGGAGAACATTCAGCTCTTTTGTATTGTTAGCTAAAATAAAAATGCTTCATCTAAGTAAGCTTGTGGCCCTTTGAAGCAGCTTAGCAAGAAACACTCTCAGTTTTGCAAAGGTGTAAACCCCTGGAAATTAGGGGATTTTGCCCACCACAGTGGCAAATCTACACAGGTTAAGGAGGGGCTTTAGTACCTCTTATACCCCATGGAAACCAAATCTAAACTCATTGAGGCAACTTCACCATTTACATCTTGCTAAGAGAAGAATATTCAAACCTTACAGGTCATTGAGATTGTGCCCGCTGCTGCCACCATCCTGGGGAGTCTCCTGGCAAAGAACCAACCAAAAGTAACCCCACCTTCCTCTTTAGCCATCAATCAGTGTGAACAACCTGCTCTTGGGTACAAAGAGTATAATCTGGTCCGACCCCATGGATAATGTGCTTTCCAGTAGTTTCTCTAATCAATCAGTCTGAATAGTCACTTATTTATGTCAAAGCATTTCTTTTGTTACCTTCAAGACAGAACTGGGGCCTCAAACCAGCTCAGGATGAAATGGGCTACATGATAGTACGATATTCCAGATTTTTACAGCTGCTGAATATAAAATTGATAATGGCTACCTTCCAGCTCAGGCAAGGTAATTGCAATATTTATTTTCAATGTGCATTGTCACTTCCCCCTTCAAGTCAATCTAGCCCGTCTTAATCCCTTTTCTTTTAGCCTTTTCAGTGGGTAACACATGTAATGTAAAGGTTGTATTTAACACCAAAATTTCATTGTACAGGAGCACTGGGCTCAATGTATAAAACAAAAACATAAAGTTGCACTAATAAATTAGGTTATGAATGATGGAAATTAAGGCATCTTGCAAAAGAAAATTAAAAAAGAAAAGTATAAACCCTTTAAGGCAGTTATGAAGCATAGGCCATATTTATGCCATCCAACTCAGTGTCATATAAGGGCTCACAAAGGAAGTTATTGCTAAATGTGCATGCAAAGTTCCTTATTTAGATATTTGGACTAGTCCCAAAAAACTTGCTCAGGATTAGTTGTCTTTTTGAAGTTAAGAGTCCTGCCTAGTAATGTTCTGGTGTGGGAATCCATGAGCTGGCATTAGAGCAGTCATGGTCTTCACTGATAACCTGACATTCAGTGAACATCTCCTGTGATTCTCATACTTACAGTTCAGAACAGCTGCTGGCCAGGAGGCACTGAAATGTTCACCTGCATACAAGCATGGCGCAAATGTACATTTATATCAGCTTGCCAGTTTTAAAAGGCTGTGTCCCTTCAAATTGCTCAGCGGTTTTTAAAAACTTAAAGTTCTAGTTGTCAGTAAACACATCAGGTGGGTAATGCAATGTAACCTGCAACTCAGCTGCTGGCAGGGGATATAAAGCTGCATGAAATCTGTTTTTATCACTGCAGGAAGATTTGTGGAGTCACTGCTTTCATCTCATGGTAGTTACTGCATTGACTTTTTAAAGAGCAGATAGTTTTCACTGGCTTTGGTCACTAGTTTCTGAGAAAAACTATTAAAATTCCAACTGTATTTTGCCAGTTGGACCAGCTAAGGATGCTTCCTTCTATTTGCTCTTACAGCTCCTGAAGGATGTGTGATTCAGATTCCATTGGGATTTCTGTTTTATCTTTGCAGTCAAAAATATCCCTGTATTTTCTTCCACTTTTCCCAGAGCAACATAAGAGCTGTGTGCTAACGTGTGCTGCAAAAATGTGTTTCAAAAAAGAAGATTGCAGCTATCCATTTGAATAACTTGGATTTATTTCAACTAAAGCTCCAACATCTTTAATTGTATTTTCCAGTAAAGTTCTTAGGATCTTATTTGCAAAGATGCAAGCTGGTATGGCAAACTGCCTTGTAAAATCTGAAGTTTCTTGCATATTCTTGCAAAAAGCAAGCCCAAGGTCTAAAAAGGTTTGAAGTGACAGCTGTGGGCAAGAGCTGTATTATCTTAAATCACACAGCAAGAGCAGGGAATTGCCACAGTGATCTATTAAACATGGAAAGAATAATATCTGTAAAGGCCTCATGCTATTAACCAGAGGCAGCCGGAACAGAGACACTGAATGCAATATAGATGGGTGAAGCACCTTCTCTCCAGTTAGTTGCTGAGCACCACATGCTACCAAAACCAAAACCAACCCAAGCAGAATGGGGATCTTCAGGATCTCTCTCAGAGCCAGAACTCTCCAGAAACGTGGAAGGCAACAGAAGGAAATTCAGGAGGTACTTTTTCCTGCATTTGTGAGGAGGCGGTGCCAGTAGGAATGAAGAAATTCTGAAGGTAGCCCTGTTCCTAACAGCAGCTGGTTGTCCAAGGCTTGTTGTAGTCAATAATATCCTGTTAAGCAGAACAGAGGCTGACTGTGAAGTTGTAGTGCAGAAATGTGAAGAACCCTGGATTCCATGTAAAAATGAAAACATGTGTGTAGGATTGGCTCAGAGTAAGCAGAGTCTTGCAATTTTGAGGACTGTTTTACAGCAGAATGTGCCTTAATGTGATCTGGGAAGAAAATTAAGAGAAACTACTGGAAAACCCTGAGTAAAGCTGAACAAAACTCTTATAAAATGCTGGTTAATGCATGTTAGTTAGGAAGGAGGCCACTTGGCACATTCTCCACAGTGATCTCCACAATTCTTTGACACAGGACTGGTTTGCTATGTGAAGAAGTCACCAGAATCCCAGCTCCTTCAGGTAAAAAGGTGTGCAGAGCTGTCCTGGATCAAAATGAGAACATGGTAGCTTGCATATATTGGACAACCAATACTTAAAAAGATGGCGCCCAAAAATTCCCAAAAACCAAAAAAGGCACTGGTTTGCACCATGTTTTTAATTGATGGTGGGCATTCTCAGATTGTGGCCAGCACAGGAAAAGCCTGACAATTATGCCTCTAGCTCAGCTGAGCTCCACATAGCAGCAATGAATATGAAGACTGCCAACTGAGAGTAAATATGACAGCTATTATTTCAATTTCAACACTGACACACAAACCACTGTTCCCAGAAACTATAATAAAAGAGCTTCAAGAAAAGCCTCAAAATAGAAGATAAATTGATGAAGAGAGCTATTTACACATCAGCCAGAGAAGTATTTTTCTGTAGCAGTGCTGTGTGCACTATCCTGCTGCACTTGGAGGCTGCCACACCAGAGGGATGCTCATGGTACAATACGGCGCTGTCACAACAAATGACTTGGTGCTTCTTGATGTTAGTTTTCATGTACCAGAGGAGACAAACAAGTTCAGGTGTCAGCAGCATCACAGACTGACTGGACATTGTTGTTAAGGTAGGGTAGCAGACAGGCTTGGATGCTCCTGGAATCCCTTGTTACATGAACCCTTCTCACTTTTCATTCACAGGGAGCTCGAGGGAATACCTCTGTGGCATCAGACTGTTCAGGGAATACCTCTGTGGCATCAGGCTGTTCAGAGATCTGTGCTCTGCACTGCCTGGGCCGGGGAGAGTGCAAATGAAGCAGCCTTGCCAAGGTCCTTGCTGCAGAGTGGTGACTGGACAGCATAAGGAGCTTGAGCTCAAATGATTAGCAGTTTCTATTCTTCTACAGTTGTCCAATCAGTATTCTGCTGTAGCCAGAGTTGGGATCTTAGAAACCTGATCTCTCATGAAACTGAAGCAGAGCAGTGACTAAAGTTCCTCTTGCTGAGCTGGACAGTAAAGAAGCTAACTGGAAAAAGTCTGCTTTTTGTATTAGTTCATTCTACAAAATGAAATGCTCCAATGAAATTACATTGGAAATGTCTTGTCTTTATCAGCACCTGAAAAGCAGAAGAGCAGCTTTCCTTTTTCAGTTATAAATTTTGTTTTTCCACTCTTTTGAGAAACATAGAATTACTTTTTTGCTGCAAAAGAAATTACAAGAGAAATCATTAGCAGAGATTTTCACCCAGCCCAAATGCCATTCTTCAAGAAGCTCTACCTTTTTTCAGCTTTCATCTGATGGCAGTGTTAACATTTGTAAAATTTGGTAGCTGTTGTCATTTGTGATAGGAATTGTAGAGGAATTGTATCTGTTGAACACATCCATTTCTTCTACTAATTAGGATTGATGTACAAGTTGCATCCAGGTTTTGAATTGGTCTCCAGCAGGCTCTGAAGTTTTTGAAGTTGTTTACAATGACTGAAGTTGTTTGGCTTGTTCCTCCAACATTACTTCCTTGCTGGCAGTGGTGGGATTGAATGAAGCAGGCAGCTGAGTGGATGTTTAGTAAAAAATTATGTCGAATGCAGCAGAACTGATAAATTCCATTTCCTTTTACGAAAATGTTATCTGGAAGGTGCTGTTCAGCAAAGCACAGCTGACCTAATGCTCTGGATGGCATAAAGGGCTTTAAGAAATTGCCAGAAAGAACACAAGTGTGCACAGCATAGCTTTCAGTTACAACCAGAACAGCCTCTCTAGTCACAGCCACAAAATAACTAACTAACTAAATAAATAAATAAGAAACACCATAAATAACTTCCAGGCCTTAATATCACATCACTACCACATGCATAAGGCGTGCTGAGGTCATTGGGCTATATGTTACCTGGAAGTTTATAAAATGTGTATTCTGTCAGCTGCTGGCTCCTGCTTGGTTTGCAGAGCAGCAGGAAGATGTTTTGATGAGTAGAACACAAATGACCTCTGTTGCATCTGTCTGACACAGCCTCTCTCAGGTGACAGTAAACATTGCAACTGCACCATGAAGGAGCTGAAGCACCATCGTAACAGGGAAGAGGAAGCTGTCAAATTGCTTACACTTGAAAACCAGGGTTTTTTTAAGTAGTTTCTTCCCTTGTTTGATAATGGCCTAATTTCTTTAGTTTTCCCTGTGAAGTCCCACCTAATTTTTCTACTGAGACAGAAGGGTGGAAGATGTGTGAATAAAATCAGTTCTTGTATACTGCTACCAATTTTCTCTGCATAAATCAAGGGTCATATGTGCCTCTAAAAGGCAAAGATTTGGGCACCATAATTAAGTAACATGACTGAATGCTACAATTGGGTATTTAATCACACAGGAATAGTTGCATACCTCATTGACTACGAAAATGCTCCCTGTGCGCTCTTTGGGGTGGGCCACACATTGTCAAGCATATATTATCCTGTAAATATTGATGGTGAGTAATTTAGGATCCATAGTTGCCTTCTTTTCAGAACACCTCAGACATGATGGTTACTTTTCTGCCTTATTGTACTTGCACTTTTGGGGCCATTTACTCAATTTTTGCTTGCTAAATTGGGAAATTCTTGAATAAATACAGTTCACTTTGTTCATCTTCATATACCCTCACAGAAGCCATTAATTGCCCAATGAGCCCAGTGGACAATTAATGGTTTCTGTGGGTATTACATCAAACTGGTTACATTTGAAGCTTCTAAATGGAGCGTAGCATGAAGTTTAAAGAACACACAGAGAGGAGAGGTGTTCTGATTTATACTTCCAGCTTTTTTCACTGATTGGAGTCTGGACCCTGAAGCCCAGGCCTAGCAGAGAGCTACAGAGTGTGACTGCACAACACTGACAGCCTGAGGACCTATCTACAGTGTGCCAAAATGATCCATGGAAGAGTGAACCCTCGAGGCTTGGATCAGAGGGAGGTACATTGGCAAGAGCAGGATGCTCAGAGGAGCTGTCTGAGGTACCCTGGGCACATTTAAGTGAAAAACCCCAGTATGGTCATTCACAGCATTGGGGAATAACTGAGTAAGGGGGTTTAGGACCCTGCTTTTCAGTCATTCTTGAAATGGGTGGAGTCAGATCTTAGCCTTGGTTACTCGCTTTTGTCATCTGTTGGAGTGGAATAAAAACTCCTTCATATATATAATAAAATAAAATATAAATACACGCACACATATAATTATATAGATATATATGAAGTGACCTATCAAGTTTCATGTTTCCACTTGTTTTAATTAATTCAGAAGGAAAAATATATACAAAACAGATGTTATTTCTCATGTAAAATGAACAGTGATTGTTTCATTACAAATCAAGTAGTTGCAAATATGCTGCCCTTCTTTTTATGAGCCAATATTTCAATTGGCCTTTGTCTAATTCTTCTTTCTACTTTATCAATAACCTCTTGGTTGTCACAAACAAAAGATTAGACTATTTTTTTCCTCCATCAGGTTCCACTAACATATACCACTATGTTTCTACATAAATCTGTATATAAATTATGCATGTAGAGGTACATCATGCTAAGAATAAGGAAAACAGTAAAGAATAAAGCACAATATTTAAAAAAAAACCCAAAAAACAACAACAACAAAAAAAAAAAACCAAAAAACAAACTCCATTCATTCAAAGATGAATAAGTAATTTATTGCTTTTGAGTACTGAATATCACAAAATTTTGGAGTCATAGAACATTTCCATTGTTTATGGTTGAGCAACTTTTCTTTGTTAGCTTATTAACTGGAATAATGTAGATTGATGCTACAGAAATTTACATATGGAAATACCTTTGCACAAAAGTAGTAGTTTAGTTCAAACAGCATTAGTGAATTCATAGCATTACTCTGGTGCATGTTTAGACTGAGTATTTTTTCTGTTGTACATGGAACATGTGTTGTCCTTTGTAAAAGCAGAAAATATGTGCGAATATATATATGAAAAAAGACAAGAAAAGGAACACTATGGAAGCTGAAAGCAAAATCCCTGCTTGGCCTTTTGTCTTCTAAAATAATGCTGTTTTAATATATGTTAAACAACAAAAGCCAAACTACGTTACCTTACATTTTTCTATTTCCCTAATGAGACTTGGCTTGTCCTCATCTGCTTTTAATTCTGAGTTTGAAAACCTGAAAAACTTATCTTCAAAATCAGAATTATTTATCCCTATGAGAGAAATGCTGTCCTTGTGTGTCAATAGAAAAATAGGCCTCCAATACACAAGGTGTGTTAAGTGGAACTACTGATAAATTCTTTTCTTGGCTGCCATCCCACCAAGTGAGTCATATTTAGTCAAGAATTTTGCCTTTATTACACACTTGGGGTCAGTATCCTGGAGATTTAGTGGTTACTAATGGTTACTCGGACAGAGGAGTGAAGGAAAAAGTAAGGCAGAAAAAAGCAAACACATAAGATATATTTTTCCAAGTCCTGCTGTGAGACTGCAAGAGTCAAAGCTGAAGAATCTTCTTCTCATTCCCTCCTTTCCTCCCAATATCTGTCTTCTAGGGATGGAAAAATGCCTTTTTAATGGTCTCAAAATAGGAGAGTGATGGTAACCCCCTTTTTGAATAATCTTTAAAAGTCCTGTGACAGCCATCTGGGAAAAAAAGGCAAAGATCTAATTTAGATCCAGCACCTGTGAAATAAAAGGTTGGGGACAATATACTCTAGGTGCTCCCCTCCTCTGTGCCCCAACATCCAGATGTAAAATCCATGCTGTAAACAAAAGCAATGAAGGATGCAGCCAAATAAAAGATAGATTCTAGATACATCTAGATTCAACAATTAGTCTAATCATATAATATTAATTTTTCTGTATTTCATGTAATTGTCTCTTCCAAATGTCTGCTCATGTATCTGTCTGGGATTCAGATCATGTTGTCATTTCATGCCACTACTATTTGATCTAATAGCCCAAAAGTTTTATTAATGGCTCAAGGACTAAGTGAATTGGCCGCTTAGACACATGCCTCCATTTCAGCAGCTTCACCAGATGACCATTTTACCCGAATGACTGTGACAGGAATTAGAGCTACTGCAGCTCCCTCATTCATCATTGCTCATTGACCTTTAACTGCAGCCAAACTGTATTGAACTGTGGTTAAGGTGTCCAGGGGGATTGTGAGTTGTGAGAGGAGGGGATGGAGTAGAGAGCAAGGAGGGAGAAGAGAAGGTTATTCTTTTTTGGGGTGACATTGACCTCCTTTGAAATCAATCACAAAAAATACCGTGACACCGAAGGTGTGTGGACCAGAATGTTGCTGTGCAATTAAGTGCTGAGTATTTCCATTCAAAAAGAATATATATTTCTCTATTTAGAAGACTGAAATGAATGGTCTCTGTTACTGAAAGAAAGTTACGTGGGAATAAAATAGTCTTTGCGACTAGAATCCTGTTGCCAGCTTAGCCCTCTGCTAAACAGTTTTGCGGCTAATCTGGGCACACAGAAAGGGTTTCCAGCTGCTCTGTGCTTTCCCTGTGGAGGGATTTTATTGAGTGCCTGTGTATATATGTGTGGCAGCACCTCTTTCAAGCACTGCATGCAACAGCCAGGAGGCTTATTGGTGGGTCTGGTTTGTTGATGCGTTTTTGTTTGGTTTATTTGAGGGTTTTGTTTGTGTATTTGATTTTTTTTCTTTATATCCCAGAGGAAACAGCTGGAGAAAAGATTTTGGTGTAGACCTGCAGGCTTTTTATGCCAGTTTTTTTGAGCTATTTGTTTTGTTTTAGTTAATTTGTCCCATATTTAGAAAATGTGGACTCCTAAAAAATGTAGATGTGCATGAGAACCATTAAAAATAAACAAATATTTCAGTAATACCACCCAAACTGTCTTCATGTTGTTGGGTAAAATAAATTGATGTGGGTATTTGCAGTGTGATGAACCAACCCTTGGGAACATATTCCTAAAAAGAATCCCTTCAGCATAGGCTAAGACCCACATTGTTACTTGAAGTCAACGAAAATACATTTGCAAGTAGAAATTGCTCACACACATATGATCTTCAGTGAGGGAACATGTACTGGCAGCCCACAGAGGAGATAACATCTCAGATAGTTGTATTAAAGGTTGGATTTGTATCCACTAGGAAAAAGATGGAAACTTATTTATGTCTAACAATGTTAGCCTAAAAGTTTAGGTTTTTAATAAGTAAAAGCTCCTGAAAGCAATTAGGTAAAATCTCCATCTTTAGTATGGTTTTAATTTACTAGATAGCTTCTTCCCCAATTGGTCTGTTTGAGCTCAAGGCTTCAAAATTTTGCAAGAAGCAGTCATTTTTCACATGATTAACACACAAAAGGAGCAGACAGGCAAAATGGCATCCTCTGTTCCTTCAATATTTCTAAATAATTAGTCCATTTGATTTTAATGTAAAATGCATTTTTCAATTTCATTGAAAGAACATGATACATTTATGGAAAAAGCCCTTAAGTACAGCTTTTTTCCAAAATCAAGCCACCTATTTCTTCTCTTTTTTCCCCTTCCTTATTTGAGTATTTCTGTAGCCTTCACCAAAGGACAAGAATCAACACCTGTTTCATGCTGAAAGTTACATTTCACTATATTAACCCTTTTTTTTCCCCCATCATATACATGGGCAAGCCCTAAGCTGGTGTGAGATGATCTCCAGCGAGGTTAATAAGCTGGTTTCTAAGTAGAGAGCTGCAGATCCAGTCTTGCATTTTCAAGGCCATATAACTGAAGTTGTTTATGATATAAATATAATTCACAGATTGCCTTTCAATTTGCTGATAATTCTGCCACTGTAACTGTTGCTGTCTTAGTTACTGCTTTGTATATTCTGATTTTCTAAATTGCTGTTTTACTTTTTTCTTTCCGTTTTTTTTTTGTTTGCTCCCCCTGATTTGATTTCACTTCTTGTTATATGCCAAAGGCAGGCTTCAGGTAATCATGGATAAATTTTAAGCTTACTTTTCAAATAGTTCCTGTGAATTTTGTTGCAAAAAATCCATATTTCTTAGCAGCAGAGTCTTTGGTTTTTTCCCAGGTTACAGGGTTTTTTTGTACACACATTGGCTCATTTGCAAACACTGGTAGCATCTAACTAAAGACATTCCTAAGAGACCAAAGCTGGATTTTTTGGTACATCATTATCATGGTTTCATTTACAGGGAGGAGTAGGATTTCATCACCCCAGATCCAGGTGGCCTTGTAAAATCCATGCCTTCAGTTTCAGTGAAGAAACAGAAATACACTGCCTGTGCTGATTCTCAGTGTTTATACTGAGCATAACTGTGATTTTCCATGTTGACATGAGATTCAGCATTCAGTCTGTGGAGGAGGCTGGGACACCAAGGCAGGAACCCAAAATCCAAGCCAGCACGTGGTTCCAAGAGAGAGCGAACTCCGAGGCTGCAGTGCAAGATGTAGGTATGCAAGAGGATCTATTTCCTTAGCAAATGGGATAGGTAAACATCTGTAGCCTGTCAGATGGATAGGAGGGAGTAAAGAGCAGTCTTTAAAGTTTATCCTTAGTGCAAACAGATTAAGTGCAGCTTGCTTTTATTCCTGTCATCTACATCTATGTAATCTGTGTCATTGCAATCTGGTTTCTGGTTTGGATTTTATAAATCTACATAATCTGCTTTGAACTTTCCCCTAACTTCAATGAAGAAATATTTCAAGGTGACCATTTAGCACCAGAGCATTCAGTGGCTGTCATTACAGCCATAGATCTGAACCACTCCTACACACACCTGGCAGTTGCCTCCTTCTCTCCATAATATTCAAAGGCAAGCAGAGACACGCCTGTGGAGGATGCAGTAGTTTGTGTTGAGAGCTAACAATACAAATATAAGAAGAAAAAGGTCTCTCTGGCACGTGACAGTTAATGTGGCAGCTGATCTGCCTCATTCTGCAGAGTTCTGGCAGAGTTGGGAGGCACCATTCAGGGCACATCAATAACACCTCAACACTTGCTATTGATCAGATAGCAAATCACCAGCTGAAGAAGGAAAGTTTGCATACCTGCTGTTATCAGCTCAGACTGGAAACTAGTAAATGTGGAGAAACAGTGAAATTATTTTTCCTTGTCTTGATTGCATTTTATAAACAAGAACCTTAGAAACAAAACCAGCCTATAAAATCTTTTGTCATTATTTCCTTCCTGTTTCCCTTCCAGCCCAGCTAGTGCATTTGCAGGCAGGTGAGCTCTTTGGAATAATTCTCCCATGTAGGAAAGTATGGGTGCTGTGAAATATTAAACTGCAGTCCAGTAATCTCTGAAATGCTGATCTGCCTGGCTAACATGAGCTGAAATTCAGTTATTCCCTTTGACATGGAGTCAGTTGGGAATTTACCAGATGAACTTCCTTGACAAATAGCTACCACCCACTCAATCCATCACTTCAGGGAAGTTGGACTGCCTTGCCACTTTTTCTTTCCTATGCTTTTATCTTTTGTTCTGCCTATCAGAGAGATCAAGGAGTAAAACCCAAACCAATATTCAAAGGTATGTGATTTAGTGCACTAAACAACAGAGATCTTTTAAATTGCGTATTACACAGTAATCACGTACTCCAGAATTTCCTCCTTTTTAATATAGAAAAATCAGATAGAACTCTTCATTAATATTTTAATAGGCATAAATGTTGAGTTGTCAACTATCCACATGGTAATTTACACTTCTGCGGTAGCTGGTGGGAGGTGGTTTGTTTTTCTTTGTGCTAATACAAGGATCTCACTTCCTGCGACAGGAAAGCTGCAGACAACAGTCACACTGCATGGGTGAAAGGCACAAAAGGAAAGAGAAAATACATACGGAATACTTTTTCTAAAATGGAAGAAAAATATGTGTTGGTCTAATATTTCTCATGTCAAGGCAGATTGTAGTAGCTAACAAGCATTTTCACTGAACCACAGAATGGCTGACCTTGGAAGACATCATTGGGGCTCATCTGGCCTCAGCCTCCTGAACAAACGAAGGAACAACTCTCAGCCTTGTCTTAGCTAAGCAGACATTGGTGGAAATTTCTAAAGAATTAATATATAAAAGGGAATTTTTCTTCTCAGAACCTAGCCTGAGAAGAGGGAAGGGATTCTCAGCAGATATGCAACATCTTGGAAAATTAGGTAACCTATAGATTTCCCAACCCAATACATGTGGTACCTTCCCACAAGCTCTGGGGATACCCATGAGAGCCACCATCCCAGTGTCTTCTTCTGCAGGGCACTGGAACTGCTGTGGATGAGGCATGGCTGGAAGGGGGCTGATAAGGGAAAGCCTGGTCCAGCACAAGACCTTTCCCTTTGGCCCTTGGCACATGGGGAGAGCAGGATGCCCTTGGTAAGGTTCAGTGAGTGATAGAGCCCTGGGTTTGGAGGCAGGGAAAGCCCAGACCTTCAACTGGTGGGAGCCTGGGGAGCGGCTACCAGAGGAGAGGGAAGCTGAAATTGCTCACCTTCCAAAGCCCAGGGCTGAACTGTCCCATGGAGCTGCTCTCATACCCCTCCCAAACCAGGTGCCCACCCGTGCACTTTTCCAGAGCAGTTGCCCTGGTCCCTTGTGCCTGGCATTTCAGCACCAACATTTTTCCCTGTGCTTTCCTCAAGAATCATGAAGATTGCTTTTCAAAGTGTGTGATTTTTGTCACTGCATGGTTTTGCTGTTGCTGGTGGCATTGTTGTTTTTTCCAGGTTTTTCTCTTAAGGAAATAAATTATATAGGGGCATGGGGTTTGCCTGGATGTCTGTCTCTTGTCTCTTTTTTTTTTTTTTTTTTGATCCCAGTGGCAGATTTCAACCAAATGTGACAGAGGGTTAAAGCTCTCCCAGACAATTAACAAATGCCATGAAAATAGACAAATGGGTAGAGGATACAGATGCTGTAAATGCCCTTACTGTGGGAAAAGCTGCTGAGTGGTATCCCACATCATCAGGCACTAGAACAGCCACATGGGAAAAGGGCCCCTGTAAATGCCCCAAACACAGAGCTTGCTTCAGCGGGGTTTGTGTTTCATGCATGCCAGAACCAACCACTTGTAAGACAAAGTTCCAAAGAAAGCAGGATTAATTCCTTCTGTGCACAGCTAGCTATTGGCTTTCAGATTGGAGGCCCCCCAAATGTTCCTTGGACTCAAATGTTGACATTTTTAAGAATGCTATTATCTACCTGAAAACAGGTATGATGAGGTAATTTAAGCAGGAAAGATGCCAATGATCTTATTCCCCTCACAACAACTTTACCTACAGCAAGATCTGTACTCAAACATTTAGAAAAATGGGCACAGCTACAATACCACCAACCAAACTGTACCTGTAAGGAGAATTGGATGCAAAGCTGCATATGTTTAGTGTGCAGGACTCAAGAACAGAGAGTGGAGTCCAGCTGAGGAATTAGGAGAATTGGCTCATTTCACAGGGTAGAGTGATGCCCTATCCATTATGGAGATGCAACAGTTCCCCCAGATAAAGGGGGGAAATGGCTGAAACTAGCACAATCAAGAGCTCTGAATATTTTAAGTTAACCCCTTTGTTTAATATTCAGCTCTCATGGCATCCTGGAATAACACTGAACAAAAATTGCACAGGGAAAAACAAGGCAGGAGAGTCCTGCTGTGACCAAACATTCCAGCTGTGCATGGACACACCTGAGGCCCAGTGTCAGGTGGTTCTGGTCAGCTTTAGGAATACAGTAAATTCCAGCATCAGACAGATTATCTGAAGATTTAGAAGATGCCAAGAAGTTAATTTGCAAACCCCTTCTTGGGGTTCTGAAGCTTATCACCCTTGCTCCTAGATTTCTGCTATGCTGAAAATTTAGGATGGGTTTTGTGGGATTTTAGCCACAGTCCAGAGGAGTGGTGGTTAGAAAATAGACACCTCTTGGCTCTCTAGCCCATAATCTGAGGAGTGGTTTAGATCTGTGGCTCAGCCCAAAGTTCAAGGGAGTGAGTAGAGTCAAACTTCCTTCTCTAACCCAGCTCTCTTTGAAGAAACATTTTAAAATAAAGCCTTTTCTGGATGGCCTGGGAAGAATTTATTACTAAGAAAACACTCTGTTGTTTTCATAGTATCAACTATGTCTTCAATATTCTGGACTATTTCCAATATTTCTGCTAAAGGAAGAAAGAGAAAACCTTCTCCTTTAAGTGTCTGTTTTAGCTCAGCTGGTTGTGCACTCTGAGTGGGTGATTTCAGGTTACCTGCTCTCTGTGCCATGACAAGACTACATGCAAATCACTGTAGTATTTTAGCACATGTTCAGTACCAACAAGCCAGCATAAGCAAGTGGAGAAAACAGAAGCTTAATCATTACTCCATGTTCCTGGTGTATAAAGAGAGATACTGTCCACCCACACAGTCTCTGATCAATGCCAAATCCTTTGCAAACTTAGGGCTTTCGTTCAGTTTCTCTGATTTTCTCTTGTGCATCCTTCCTGGCTCCCACTGTTTTGGTGATGTAATGAACTCATTGACCAGGAGCTATTCTGACACAATGCACAAAAAAGAGGGGTGAGGATGTCAGGCTGAGTTATATCTGATAAGGAGGGAGGTCCTCTCACTGGGACAGGCTGAGAACAAAACCTCTTTGTACCTTTCTGGTCTTCCTGAGGAACCGTGGTGGCTTAGGCTTGGCAGGATGTCACCAGGTTGTACACAGTCACACAGAGATGTCCACCTAGGACCTATTTACCCTGACCTGCTCATTATTGCCAATGTTTTAAGAGCTGCTGCATCTTTTTCCTCTCTACATGAGTGCTTCATAATCCGCTGGGCAGAAAATGGGTCTCTTTTGAATGAGACCTGAAATAAATATGGCCATGGTGACATCACTTCACTAAAAAGGTGCAAAGATGAGATGAGATGCTCTGGAGATTCAAGAATATTTCTCTACTATCCTTGTTAAAAACAGGTAACTTAAAATCTTGTGTTGGGTTGTAGTCACTAATAGACATGTCTCTGCCATGTGCAGAGAGTGGAGAAGTTTCAGATTAAAATAATTCACCCACTGCAGACACAATAATTAAGAAAATGCTTTTCACTTTACAAAAAAAATTAAAAAGAAAAGGAACACAAAACACTGGGGCAGGGTGGCGGACCTCATAACACCAAAATCAGGAACCTTACATCAAAGTTCCCTCGCGTCACAGAACATGGGCAGGTACTATTCATTTCAAGGGGAAAATCCCCTAATAAGATGAATAAAGAAGTATTGGGAAGGAAATCTGTAAAAGAGTAGCAATGAGCGAGTGCATCCAAAACAGCTGCAATTATATGCTTGCCCTTCTCTTTGGCAATTCTTATAGTCCTGGTTACATGGTAAATCAGAGCACCATTGATACCCCCAAAAACTAAAATAAATTGAGGACTTGTGTTTCCAAAAAAAATTTTTATAGGAGACATAGGCTCATTCACTCATTTTTAGCTGCTACAGCCATAGAATCTGTACTATTTACAATGCAGAGAGTCTTGGGGGAAAAGCAATTATTAGCAAGAATTTGTCTCATTTTGTCTATGGAAAAAAAGTGAGGATAGGCTTTTTATGCTGGAAGTTATGATCAGGAGAGAAAATGATTAATTAAACCAGCCTTGCTGAAGGTTGGTATCTGATGTGTTAGAGGACTAAGGAACCTAATCTACTTGCTTGTGAATACACAATGGATATAAAGATTATCAGCAAGGGCAACGGAGGAGCATTCTTAATCTGAAATAGATATTATTTGCAGCTTGTCTGCCTTCTGTGGGCTTGAGTGTTCATGCAGACATCTACAGGTTTGCTTGAACTTAGAAATCTCACTGAGCTTTTATATATGAGAGTAACAGCTGACTCAAGAGTAAGTGGGTTCAGCCATTTACTTTTTATTTCATTTTCTTTCTCCTTTCTTGCTCTCTGTTTTTTTTATTGGTGAGAATATTTTGTTCTTCTGCAGCTCCTGCTAACCAGGGTCATTTTTCTCCTTACATACTGTGGTCCCTTATCAATATCAGAGTAAATTCTGCCACTGATGCAACTGAAGATAGTTTTAGACCTTGATATGTAAGTATATTATTGATCCAGAAAGATAAAACAAGCAAAGAAACATAAAATCTCACAATACTAATACATATAGTTACAATAACAACAAACGCAGTTTAAAAAATCCTAAATTGAGAAAAAATCTGCTAAAACACTGGTTAAGAAATATGCATCATTAATTCATATATGGAGAGAGATATTATGGGGTCACATACAAATAAAGAGGCTTTGAGATGATGAGGTAGGTCTGATGATAAAGAAACAATCCAATTTACTATTAATTTGTTTTAATGAGTATCCAGAGAGCCTGCTTTACTGCAGGACCCAATCCTCCTATGCAGGGCAACATCCAACATCTTTTATATGGAAATTTAGGGAGATGTACATTGCAACAGGATCAGGAAAATTGTAACTCTCCCTACTTCTTAGAATCTTATGAAAGAAGGCCCTAAGGACTGTACATTCCACAAGATTGTAAAGAATTGTTTTGATGAAATAAATATTAAAATGTAAATTTCTTTGTCAATATTGTTGAAAACAGCCTTTTAGATGTTTCAGCATTGTTATAGTAAATCAACTCCAGTTTGCAAGATCCTTGACACGGATTTTCTTTAATATATATTAATACTCTGTATCTTGCCTTTTAAGGTCTGTTATGAATGGAGTACTTTTGTCTCTACCCCCCCCAGCTAGATACACAAGTCCCATCCCTGAGTATTTTAAGACAACCCTAAACCATGCCAGAGCCTCTTCTGGCCCATGGTCAGGCAAGAGCTGGAGAAACAACAGTAGGAAAATATCTCAGAGTGACATTTGCCTCAGCTGCACTGGGAAAGACCATACAGAGAGAGGGCTGCGGAGCTGGTGGCCACAGCAAAATACAAGGTTGGGCTGCTTTGGGACTGTGGCTTCAGGGTTAAAAAAAAAAAAAAAGAATAGCAAATATTTCACTCAGGAATGTTCAGCTGGGATTGGTCATAAGGTTGAGCTGTTCCTTTTACCCACTGGTTTGCTTCCATGACTGGAAAATTGTTTTTAACCTTGTGTGGTTGTTTTTGTGGTGATGATTGGGTGCAAAACACGAGTGCTTCCATCAGCCTGCTCTGAGAGGGCTTTGTGCTAACTGTGCTCAGGGTGGGCAGCCATGCAGGGGGCAACAAAGAAGAAATCAAACCCCTGATGATTCTCTTTTTTTTTAAAAGGAAAAAACTCAACAGATTCTATCAACTGAGCAGTTCCCCAACCAGGGGAAGTGTTTTTTCCTGACAGCAAATATTAACAGGGAACGAAAGGTTATTTAGATGCTCTGCTCTGGAGTCTGAGATGAAATTGTCCTTTATAACTAAAAAATGTTGGCATTTATAACTAGAAAACACTTTGTTACTGTAATGTCGGTTCTTCCAGACTGGGCTTGGTTGAGTTTAGGGGTTTTTTTTTGTTTAAAGAAACTTTGATAATGTCTGGGTAACAATTTGGATGGTGGGTGCCTCACACAGTGTTTAGGATTGGGGGGCATGCTGCTTAGGATAGACTTTGAGGCCAGAAACAGGCCAGGTTTTAGCCTTGTTATGTGATATAGAAGAGCTGCTAAGGGAAGTTTTACTTGCACTGCCCAGGCTACTAAACCTTGGTTTTTTAGCAGCAAGTGATCTCCAGGGATGATTTAGAAGCACTAGAGAAGAGAGTACTTCAGTGTTACTGCCTGCTTCACTTTTTGTCTGTGGAGGTGCCCATCAGTGCTCATAAGACAGACTATAAATAGGGGGAGGAAAAACCTGGAAATACTCAAAACAGACTACAAGCAAAAAGAGGAAGAAAGTATTATGAAGACAACATTTACTTCAGCTTTCCTGCATCAAGGAAAGGGTTCTAACAGAGACTGCAAATGTGTGCTGCAGTCTGAACCCAAGCAATCATTATGGGTTGATACATGAATTGGCTGCTCACGAAAGATGAACTTGTTAAGTATCCAACATGCTCCCAGAAATAGACTCTGAAATACATCTTTTGCCGATATTTTTTTCCCCAGCTTGAAAAGACAGAGCAGACTTAAATGTAGAAGACTGGTTAATAAAATATACTTGAAATATTGAAATGAAACAGGAGGATCTTGGGCTGAACTGTTTAACTTTTGAAGTACAGGGCATAAGTTTATTCATTATAATGATTTGTTTCTCTTCCTGCTCCAAAGAGAAGGAGTCCAGATTGCTCCGTCTTGTTCTTTTACCAGGATGAGACTAATGGTGAATTTATGCTAATCTTTAAGTACCATTAGGTTGAAATTTAAAATATTGAGGAGCAGAGAGATCAGTTCAGAGCCTACTTAAACCTCTAAGTCATGTGACCAAGGAGGGAATGAAACAACTGTAGGTGACAGTCCTGCCACATGAAATTTCTGGAGAGGGAGGCAGGCAAAGAGGACACTGATCTGCTCACCCAAAGTGTTGAGTGGATGTGAAAGATGAAAGCCCTGGGAGGAGAAATGCCTTTCTGCTTTTTTGGCTGAGCTTCTAACAGTGAGCCATGAAGTTGTCATTCAGGCCCTGTCAGCTGTAATATTTAAGCCACATGCAAGGCAGCTCCACACAGCTGAAAGGAGTGCTGCTCTGTTGAGGAGTCAGATTTGTAGCCTGCCACCAGGGTGGCCAAACATGCGTTGCTGAGGTGTGAATTATGAAAGAGAGTTTCCAAATGTCCAACGGGCAATAAACATTAATATAAACTAGACATGGGCCCATGCCAAATAGCCCCAACTCGCAGGGTGTTTGGATTGCAAACATTTGATCAGGATCCAAGCTTTGCAGCTGGCCTTATCTCTGCAGTGGCCAAGCCAAACCCTCAGGGTTTGTGGCCACCTGGCACATTCTGTGATCCAAGGATGCAGTATCTGATTACCTGCTCCTTTGCCACCTCCAGCTAAAAGTCTTTTTTATCAGCCCTCCCCTGTGCTTCCTGCCTTGCTCTGGTATTCTTTCTCTGTCTTCACGGCTTGTGTCTCTCTTACTCAGATTGGAAGTTCTCCAAATTGGGGGCACACTCTAAATCTGTTGTGAGCAGCTCTGGGAGGAATCATACAGTATTGTGGAAAATCATCAAGGAAAGCATGGGGTCTGAGCATGAACTTTGCACCTTCCATGCAAGGCTGACAAAGGGGACTGGACTGCTGTGCAGGTGAGGGAGAGGTAGGCAGGACATACATTCAATAACGTGTGTAATAACACAGCTCCTCTCTGAGGAATTCCTGATGCTCTAAAAGACATAGTAGGGCTGGTTAGCAGTCAGTGCCTGTGGAACACAAGCCAGAACCTCCAACCATCCCTGGGCTCAAACACCAGACTCTGTAACCATTTGTGTTTTTCCTTTCCACCTCAAATCCCACTAAGTTTCATACAGGATTGCCTGTCATATTGCATGTGTTTTTATTCCCTGGGATGTAATCCATAGAGAATCAACTGGACTGGCTGAAACACACACTTGACCCTCTTCTTTCACCTCCAGCAGCAATAAGCATGAAAGGAGTTGTGTGATCACCCTGCTCTCTGTGAACTGTCCTTTCCTCCCTGGGCCTTAGCAGGGGAAAAAATTAAACACCAGATCTTGCCCTAAACCTTAAAGCCAGACCAGCATTGAGATACTACAGTTTTAGGGTTTTTTCTGTCTTCTGTAAAAGAAGTAATCGGGAATGATGTAAATTTCAAAGAATGCTGACTATCACTGAGTTCTCAGAGGTTAATTGGCATATTAATTGCCTGTAATTAATAGATGCATATACAGACAAGAGAAGTGGAGATTTTATGGCTATGAAATTTGTCCATTAGCTACACTTCACACTCATCAAATCCAGTGTTACTGAAGCAGTAAGACTATTGATCTACATATGGATTCTGCTCGGGTACTTGTGGTGTCTATTTAATACCCTCCTCTTAAAATGGAGCAGGGGGATGCTGAGCTTGCACCTGGAGTTTTCTCAATTTTCTCTCTGCACTTAGTGGCTGAAAAAACCACACAAAATTTTATTCTTATTTCATCCCGTGTTATAACTATCTCTGGTTTTAGCTGAACAGGTTTCCTGAATCTAAATTTCTGGCTATAGTAATTATATTGTTGACTCATGGTTTCATGAGGAAAAACTTCGTACATTCCACGCTAATAAAATGTCTCCAGGGATATTATCTGAATTTCTAGAAAATAAAATGTTAATAATGTTGCCTGAAAGATCTTCAATTTCCAGCTCTTTGAGAAACAGCTCTGTTCACTGATATTTAAACCTAGTGCTGTGGCAAATTTCAAGGCTTTGTATCTCATCAGTGTAGATATTTTCCCTCTGTTTTTTTTCTGCTCTCATCAATATGGGAACATACCAGACCAGGTTTTCTGTACAGACCTGCTGGATCAGAAGTATGCCTTGCTTTAGAATTCATTTCTTTTTAAAAACAATCTGGATCTAAGACATCCCTGAGTGTCTAGACTCCCAGGGCTAGTCATGAAAGTAGACCCAGCTCTGCTCTGTCAAAGCCCTGCAAGCATCAAGGGCCTGCCAAGATCATCAAAACACAGTTCCTTAAAGTGTGGGTGTAGGTATGAAAATTGCTCTGTTAATACCACCCAGTTTTATGTCTCCACTCACGTGGGAGTGCAGAATATGTCTGACAATGTCTTCAGCTGTTCAGGAATGAGCACTAACCCGCTTGTGTTTTCTGCTCGCTTATGGGATTGGAGTGGGTGGGAAGGGTTCTGTTTCTTTTTCAGCTCACATCTCGCAAATCTGCCAATATGTTGTCACCATCTTCTCCACTCAAACTGCTGCAGAAACCCCAGTTTCATTGCCTATTTTCATTGCTGACTGTTTTTTGGGGGCTTGGGGACTTTTTTTGTGTATGGTGAGTTTCTTGTTTGGTTGGGGGTTTTTTTCATGTCTGGTTTTTTTTTTTTTTTTTGATTTTTAAATTAATTCTTTTTTTTTGATGTTGGTTTTTTTTTGGGTTTTTTTTTGTGCAAAATCCAGAGGTGATGGGCTTCACAAGGACTGTCCTGCCACAAATGATCCTTGATGGACTCATTGAGACTATGGGCAACCCAGCATTTTTATGAGGGGCACCAGGAAGGCAAATTTCACCGCAAATCTACGACAATGCAGCTTCAGCCAGAGACAGCTCCAGTTTTTGCAAAATCACCTACTGAGACCTCAAGAAAGGTTGGAAGGTCAAACTGTGAGCTGTCTCCCTTTTATCTACTTGTGAAGACCATGAAATTCTTTGTAGACATTTTAACAAATAATGCTTCAGAAATATATTTTCCCCTAACATCCTGCTCCTTTTTTTCTTTACAAGTGTAAAAGCCAACAACAACTCAGCACGCATGTTTTAAGTTAACTAAAAGAAGATAGTAAGAATGTGTGTTTCACCCTTCCAGAGGGGTCATTATGAAAAAGTGAGGTTAAAAATAATGTTAACATGATCAGCAAGAAATAAACGCTTCATTTTTCTGCATCTTTTAAGACATTCTGGAATGTCCCTCTGTGAGCCCTTCTGTCATCCTCTTTCCCTTCCTTTTTAACCCCACAGCCAGACTCTGCATCACAGAAAAGGAAGGTTTTTGCTACCTCAGGCTGTAATTGAAGGGAGGGTCCCTCAATGCTCTATCAGCTCTATTTTAGAATGAAGTCAAGATGCATATTTTTCCCTCCTCATTTTTCCCTTTTGCCTCTGTGTCACTGAGAAAATCAGGCACCCAGATGTAATGGTTGCAGAGATCTTGCAGGATCCATCTCTCTGCTGCTCTAGTTTCCCTCTTTAGTAAATCCCAGAGAATTTGCAAGAAATATTAATTTCTTTGCTGGTGTTCTATCTTTAAAAAGCAAATGTTACTGAATATTTAAGACTATTTTTTCCTATCAAATTGTTAACAGATTTGGGACTCTCTTCATTAAAAAATGCAAGAGAGTACATCCTGAAATTCATCCTTGTATTTGTGCCTGTCTTCACCTCCTACTCTTGGTGTCCTGCATGGACTATGGAATTCATGACATGGTGCTGCCACAGGGAGCTTCCTGCTGAACAGCCTTCCTCTCAGAGAATGCTCACAATCGCCTTGGATGCAAGTTTCCTTCAGGTGCCTAAGACAGGCAGCAACACCCACAAGTCTGCCCATTTAGGCACTTCTACAAGCATTTTGCAAACCTAAATATCTCTCAGCATCTCTCATTCAAAAGCTGGATCCTAAATATCTGGAGAGTTTGAAATGAAGAGCACCCCAGCCTGGAATTTCAACGTGTGAAACAAAGCAGTTTAACAGCAGAGTTGTGTTTTCTGGCCTCACCACTCAGGGTTATCCTCCGTCATGGACTGGTACTTGCTGGCCCTGAAGACAAACAGAGACACAACAGAAGTTTAATGGTGATTTCCTGGACTTTGATTTGGAAGGGACCCACAAGGATGAACAGTATGAAAATGTCACATCTCAGGACAATAGCACATCTGCATTATCAGTGGACTTACTAGCACAGCATTAGCACCATGTCAATAATAACCTTACCATCAAAACGATTATGATAATTATTATTAATATAGCAGTGAACACAAGTAACAATGATAATTCTAAATGGTAAGACAGTAATAAGCTCTTTGTATATTCTGTGAGATGTGCTCTTTATATGGGATCTTCTTATTTTATTATTCTTATTTATTTAGTTTACATAGGATCTTCTTATTCTATTCTTAGACTTTCTCAGCCCTCTTCTGCTTTTCCCCTGGTCCCCACATCTTGTAGCTGCTTACTTTCCTTTCCTTTCCTTTCCTTTCC